>JACDJE010000059.1:987266-1102007 GCA_016647715.1 Pavo muticus
AAAAAAAAAAAAAAAAAAAAAAAAAAAAAAAGATCCATATCAAATGCCAAAAGATGTAAGGGGGAAAATGGTTTCCAAAAGGCTATAAAAAACCTATAGCTATTGTGTAATTGTTTCTCCACTACTTTGAATTACACCCTTGCTTTCTCTCCCCATTGTACAAGCTGTTATTATTGAATAAGAAAAAAATGACAGACTATTTCCATGCCACCTCTATTAAATTAAGCCCTGCATTTAGGAGCTGAGGTGTAAGATGATTTGCTGAGGACCTGACAAATTCTGAAGCCCTGCAGGTAAGCCCCCAGGAACACTGAAAGGAATTCTTCCAGATATGGATGTTCTGGGACTGATCGCCTGCTGTTCACCATGATGCTGTGCTTCACGAAGGAAGGGACAAGACAGCATAAGGCAGCAGGAAGGGTGGGGAGCAACCAGGTAAGGCCAGTGTATGTACTGGATGCAGAGCAGAGCACATCTGGTTCATGTCCCATTGCATTCCCATTTTTCCTGGAGCTTCTTAATTAGAAGTAGCTCTGACCCAGAACTGTGAATCACTCCTGGCTTAACTTTCCCCTCTTCTCTCCTGACTCAGTTTTTGACCCCTCTGGTACATCTTCCCCGCCTCATCTCTCCTCCTCCCTACCTTTGCTTTCACATGTCCACTTCACTCTTCAACGTTTATGGGCTTCCGCCTGCAGGCTTCATATGCATGGCTTTCTGCTGAATGTTACTCTCTATCTTTGCCCATGCTCAAAGCACATTCTTCCCATCTTATAGTTAGTCATCATATTTCTGGCCTTTTGCTTTTCATCCTTTCTTTTCCAGATGAATCCTGCCAGGGAACCTCTTATGCTACAACTATTGTCCAAGCTCAAACCCTACTTCAGAAATTACACAATCTGTGAGGGGAAAGGTCCAAAACTGTACTGCACTGATGTGCAGACAGCAATGAGGAACATGACCACAACCCAAGACACAGCTTAAAAAGAGAATGGACTAATGAATGTTCTAGGTTTCATTAGTCAGGATGTAATTAATGGCAAGAAACATATTGTACAAAATCCATCTGTTTAAAGATGTGGTATAAATAAAGTATCTATCCAATAGATAAACCATTCTGGTTTTATGGTATCAGTGTATATTTGGACATGGGTGTCCAACCTTTTGGCTTGCCTGGGACGCGTGGATTGAAGAGGAATTGTCTTGGGCCACATATAAAATATATAATACAGCTAATGTATATAAGTAGCAAAACTTACTTTTTTAATTAAAACAGTTAAAAGAGGGGGAGAGAGAGAGAGAGAGAGCAACAAAACCATAAAAGTAGTGGGATATTTGACCTTATTTTTGTGAAACTAGTGCATCAGGGTCCGATGGCAGTGGTTATCCCTTGTGAAGTGAGGGGTATCTTTCTGTGGTAAGAGAGGTCTTATAAAAGTCTGGCAAAGATTTTTCTTAAAGTTATAATCTGATTGCAACTCTATACTTTCCATTTCAAAATTCACAAGAAATGTATTTATGTCAACAGAAAATGGAGTTGCAGTAGAAAATCAAAAGAAGGATGGGAGTAATTGTTCCCACCACTGCTACAGGACGTCTTCCAGTACTACACTAAATACAACAGTCTTACTTTTGCTTTAAAGGACTTCCCTGGCAAGAGGAATAAGTCTTCTAGCCTTTACAAAGCAGTGATTATATCCTTTCCCATTTACTTCTCTGAAGCAATTTTTTTACCAGCAGGCCAGAAAAGAGATGGGTCAGGAAAACAACCTGCAGAGCATTGGACTGGATCTGGTGGGGCTGTTACTATGGCTTAGCAAAACGCACAGCTTCTCACTATGTTGTGGCAATTTGTGCATGCAATTCCACTGTAACTTGTAATCAAGGAGATGTATCCACGACTGCAAATAAAAGACATCCATATGAAGTGGAAAACAAATAACTGAATTGTCTCAAGACAGGGTGATCCAACTGGGTCAATTATCAGCAAGAAAGGAATTTCCTTCAATTAAAAAAAAAATGGAAGCACTATATAATTAGCCAAGTCTGTAAGCAATCACACATGGGATTTTTGGATTTGACTTTTATTGCAGTATTGTGCATTGGTCAATATTGCAAAACTACTGCAGTTTGGGTGAGAAAGAGAAAACGTTTCAGTGTTCAGCAGAGTGAAATGAATACGTTTAGTGCTAGAATGTATTTTTATACCTGATTCTTTCAGGATTGACCTACCAATGTTTGAAATGCCTCATGGAAAAAAAAATAGAGAGAGAGAGAGAGAGAGAGAGAGATCTGTGGCTATATTGTCACAAGTACACTAGTGTCTGGTAGCTGAGTAATGCAGAACTAACTTCTCAAGAAAAAGCACCACATGGAACTCTCTTCCAGGGCATTCCAATTTGAAGGAGCAGGAAGAGCTAGTCTCAGACGGAGCAAGAATTCTGTAATCAGAAGAGACAAGGGTTACCTGAAGTGGTGTATTATAAACAGGATTCTTAAGGTTCAGCTCAGGAGTCAATTAGAATCAATTTTCATGCTATACAAATGCAAACAGGCAGATCTGAGACAAAGTACAGAAATACAATTAGGAATTATTTGCAAACATTGCTATAGTCAAGAATGTCTTAATGGTAAGCATTTAGGCTGAGCTGTCTAGGCTACCTCTAACATAAGTGTCTAGTCAGAAGAAAATACGCTTGAGAAGTACTTGTCACAGCAGTGGCTACGCTGGAGTCTAGATTACTACCTTTGAATGAACATTTAAACTTTAGACATTTCATTTAAGCAGTATGTCTGCTACCTTCACCAAGAAAAGATTTACCCAATAATTTTAGCACTTGTGCGGCCAAAATAGGATTTTGCAATTGAAAGCATCCAGCAACCTCCAATGCAGATACTGTTGCTTCAGGACCTTATATGACTCGTCATTGGAGGTAGTGTTTTGTCTTAGCTACATGTTGGTTTTCAGATCCTACCATGCCATAATAATCTGAATTCATTTTCAGTCTGAGAACAGAGGCAAAAAGTTCCTCTTAAGACTTAGCTGCAATAAAAAGCAGTATACTGTACAAATCAACCTTTCCTAGAGAAAAGGCTTTTCCACTAAAGAGTAATGTTAATACTCCCTCAGTTGAACACGTTGTTTCTGGCTGCAGTCTGGAGGGCTTTAAAGGAAAAGCAGTTGTCTGAATAGATCGGTGCTTCTATTTCACAGTCAAAGCAAGTAAATAAATGCTGCACAAAGGCTGCCTTCCCACATCTGCTTTTGGAGCTGTAGCACTGCACGGAATAGAAATATATCTAGTAGATGTGCGCTCTACACAGTGAAGTTTTAATATCAAAGGAGCCAGCTAGTGTTTGTCCTCTTGAGAGCCCATCAGAAACTTTGTTTCAATATAGCAGATATGACTCTTATACCATATTTGTACTCTGTAAATTCTTCTTTAAAAATCATGAAACAAAAAACACATTCAGATGGAAAATATTTTTTATTGATCAACTTCTTGTTCCACACCCTCACTCCCCTCCCATCTTTTTGATCTCACATGAGCAATTCTACATGGTTTCAGGATTTGTTATTAATAATCTTTTAAGTGACTTTATTTCCTTTTTACACAACAGGAAGTAAGGATTTTTGAGAGGAGTGTTCCTTGAAATGAAGGCCAAATGTTTGATAATCATTACAAAGTGTAATATTATTCTCAAATGTTACATATAAATACTGATATAATGGAAAAAAAATACTTCAGTTATTTCCACCTAACTGTTTCCTTCTAGGCTGGATTTTCATGTGGACAGTTTTAAGTAACTTTCAAACCGAAGACCTCCTCCAATAAATAGGAGTTATCTCCAACTCAAATGCAAATGTAAACACAGAAATCAGTTATTAGATATATTTAAGGAATATGGTCTCTCACAATGAGGTCATCAGAATGGCATCAGAAAACAAAGAAGGATATTGTAAAAAGATGAGAAAACTTCCTTTCTTCATTTCCCAAAAACTTTTTCTTATGGTTTAAAAAGGAAAGTTGCAAATAAGAACATCTGAAATTCTGGTTCTATAGGTACCATGAAATTATTCATTTAAAGCACATTATATATAAAATATTAATTTAGAAGGAAAATGTGAACCTGATTCTCTAACTACATGATCTAAGATGTGCTTTGTTTTGAAATACTGTGAAATGAGGAATCGTAATTCAGCTTCTTTTGGACATTAAAGTAGGTCTGACTTGCTAAATTCTTCACCCATGAGAAAAATCCCACAGAATTTGTTAAGATGTGAGATGCCAGTTTGTAAGTTGTACAACTTGATGTTGATAAGCCACATTGAAAATGCGTTGTTAAATTCAATGCAAGGAATGCACACTCTTCATTCTAGGGGAGAAACAGAAAAGGAAAGATATTTATTTCTTTGCACTGAGAAAGAGTTCATTGCATTCTTACATAGTTGGAATTAGCAATAAATGTAACGATTTACCTATAGCTTGAGGACTTGACTGCCCAAACTACACAGTCATTTTGAACAAATCCACAAAAATGAGATACTTTGTTCTTAGTGTTATCATCTAGCAATGCAAAAGACAACGTCTACCCCAAAGATGGCAGCAGCTTTTCAACCATATGATTTGTCTGGCAAGGCTGCATATTTTAAACATCTTTGAATGACGAGCTTTCATAACACCTCTACTCCTTCTTGTGCTCTAAGTTGCTCCCACTGTTCCAGGCTGCCTCCAAAAGGACAACCTTAAAGAAAGAGCTTTTTGAGAAGCTCAGGCTTTTACCAAATTATACACCCATTGACTACATTAATTACTGACTTCTTTACAGCCTAGGAATAAGTGTTTTGCAATGGATGTGGGAAAGAAAAGAAAGACTGGAACAACTGAGCAGATACAGCAGAGAGTGAGAGAAAAGGGTATTGTGATCCCCCTGCAAATGCCCAGGGAAAAGCAGAAGACAGGTGCTAATAATATGAAAGCCATGCTCAGTAAATCTGATTGTTCCAGGGCTCTTGAAGGCTGAATGGTTGTTTTACAAATTTCTCACTTCCACTGGTTATTTATCACATTTTGATTTTTTTGTCTCTCTAGCAGCTACCTGTCAGGCCAGACTGCATGAGAGCAAGAACAAAGAAATAAGAGGTGTCAACAGTGGGGACAAGGAAAGGGGAGTGATAGGAATATCATATTCCTGCCAGAAAGTACGAAAATCACTCTTATATTGCTTCTGTTCCTTTGAGACATTAATGATATTTTCAGAATTAACAACTGTGCCAACTCTTAAAATTTTTTAACAATGCATTGAAGAGAATGGCTGAATACCTGTGTGTCATGGCCTTTGCAGGGTTTTCATTACCATACGTCTGTCCACGAAAACCTGAAGAAACAAGTTAAAATGTAAAGTGCCATTTTGTTTTCATTACAGTTCATACCTTTTTTTTTCACATTAACTGACTCCAGTTATTTTTTTCATTTGGAATAGATATGTTTCTTCTTAAATAGGTGAAATAATGTTTTAGAATATTTTGCTTCTAATGCAATCCAGAGAAATGGGCAAAGGAGTAATAAAACTGGAAAGGGAAGCAAGTTTTGCCTTTGGGTTTTTGCGTTTGAGAAATAAAATGCATGTCGACAACATCACTGTTCTTTTGGGCACACTGACACTGCATGGAATCTTTAATAAAATGTAGTAATGATGTAAGTTTCTATTTCACAAAGATGTATACAGTAGATATTTTCACTATACTTTTATAAGATTGTTTCTCAATCATTTGACATTTAGTAGAATTCAATTGCCGCAAATTATGGACAAATTCTACATTTAATATTCCTTTCTTTCTCTTAACATATTAGGTTCAAGGACAAATAGCATCCCAGCATAAGAATTACCACCCTAGATGAGGTTGTCTTTAAGGAACTTTCATTATCTCTTGATTTTGGAAAGCTCATACTTGAGAAGATGTCTTAATTTTAGAAAATAAGCACTTCAGAATTCAGAATTCTTAGCAGTAACGCTGTTACATTCAAAATCTGACACATGACAAAACAGGCAGTTGATGACTCCTAGTGAGCCATTAAGAGCACAAGGATTACATCAATGAGTTGGACCCACGCAGTTCAGAGTCCCACCACTGGGTAACAGTTTGCACCAGCTATCTGAGAGGGAAGTTTCAGCCTGGGAAATTTCCTCCTGGCAAGACAGCAAAGTTGGAATCATCCACTTGCTAATGTGGACAGCATTACTTAAAGCTTGGAAGTCCTGGAAATGCACAGTTTATCTATTTTTTTTTTATTATTATTATTCTGAATCTCCACAAATTCTTGATCAGAACAGAACTTATGATGACAATTCCCACACTATAATCAAACAGCATGTCCAGAAAATTCTTTACTCGGTTTTCAGTGTTCCACCATTTTCATTTAATACATAGATACATTTTCTCCTATTAGAAGGCAGAGGGGAATTCCCTGACTGTCATCCCTGGAACCTATTGTTATTTTTTATGCTTTTTTCATATCCTTCACATTTGTTAAATGGAAACTATGAATAAGGAGAATGCATCCAGATTGCATGAATCACAACATTCAGAAATTAACTGATTCACCTTGAGTGGACTTGTCGTGAGTTTTTAAGTACAGAAGAAAACTGAACAAGCATTATGTCAGTGCTTGCACAGAGAACTGCAGTTGGATTGCAAATTCAAGTGTCAAGCATCAGGCTTCCAAATCTGAAGCTACAGTTAACCACACACAGAGCAAATCTTTCACAGGAATTGCTATGTTTACAATGAACTGGGAGGGGCAGTGTTTGCGTGTATTTGAGGAGGGTTTTTTTCTTGCAGTGCTCAGACTGAGCTTTTTCTCAGCTTGACTCCTTTTTAGACTTTTTAGTCCTGCTAAATCTAACCCTGTGTTCTTCACCGTAAACCCTAGAGGCTTATTTACTTCAGATTCATTAGATTTTGCAGTGCCTTACCATCAGGGGTTGGTGATTTCAGAATATTCTGACTTCATGAGCGTATGTTAGTGCACTTGAACTCATAATACTATCCCCACAGTACTTCTTCAGTGGAGGAAACTCCTGCTGTTCCATTTGCAGAGGTGGAGAATTAAGAGTAGGGCTATGCTGCAATCACTACAATGACAGAAGTGCATGCCTACTTGCCAAGGATTGTTTTAAACTAGTTACTTCATTTACCGAGAGCAGGGCAAATGTAGGTGCGATATGCAGCACTTGGCACAGGCTGGTAAATTCATCCAGGGAGCAGAGAAAACAGACAGCCACACAAGTTGCCCTTACAGTAGCTAATTAAAAGCTGGTTTAGGTAGGAGTCCATTGTCTATAAAGGAAGCTGAGCATATCTAGCTCACATGTAGACATCTACATTCAGTCAGATGAATCTTCATTTCCCAATGAAAGCATCCTTCACCTGAGATGCTCTCTTCCATTCAATCAAGACCTGTTTTTTCTTTTGTCACCATAAGTACTTACCACAGTGGATATCACAGATCTGCAGTGGAACTGAATAATCTACATCTGTCCTCCAGCCCTTGTAAAAGAAAGAACTGAGTCTTATTCCCCTTTCAGCAGTACTGTTACTAAACAATTCTGTTGACATCAATAATAAAATACTGCTTTATTAGTCTACTCAACTGAGTACATTTTTATTCTATTTTTAAAGAAATGTACACGGAGACTTCAGTCCAGTGTGTCACTATCATTTTTAGGTTTCTAAATGTTAAAATCAATCAGGTTTTTCTTAT
Organism: Pavo muticus; assembly: GCA_016647715.1. Classification (NCBI taxonomy): domain Eukaryota; kingdom Metazoa; phylum Chordata; class Aves; order Galliformes; family Phasianidae; genus Pavo; species Pavo muticus. The sequence continues at coordinate 995,033 of JACDJE010000059.1, forward strand.
TTGGAGAGTTATATTCTGACAGATGTTATCTTATTTACGCAACAGACAATTTATGCAGGAAAACATCAACTCAAGAACTCAAGAGACTCAAGAAACACCAAGTTGAGAACTTTGAACTCCAGAGAGGAGAAAACCAATCAGCTTCATATTCATTTTCTATTAATGTTGTCTTAATGAAGTTCAGCTACAGAATTAGTGTGCAAAACAGTCAGTAATTTGGTTCTGCTGTGCTTTCAGGAGCGCTAATTCTAGCATACTATGTACTTAGTGTGCTGTTAGCTGTATGCCTAACCTTTTTCAGCTAATGTCAAGGTTTCAAAGATCTATCTATGATTTACTTGGATCTCTTAACTAACCTTTTATTAGAAACAAAGGAACATACAGAGACAGGATTAACAATTTCCTGTTGATATCCCTTTATCTGCCACTTACAAAGCAGCAGGATCGCTGACAGCAACTTCTCTGTTAATTAATATCATCTCAACAAGAGGTGGTGGCAGCACTTCAAGCTATAAATAATGCTCTTTGCCAACTCCATTTGCACAGCAATCAGATCTGGCTAGGAGAAGGAAGCTGGGAGGGTGCCTGCTGGTTTCCTCTTTTTTTTTTCTTTTTTTCTTTTTTATGACTTGTTTATTTTGTACACAGTACCTGGCAAAATCAATACACGTACCTGAATGCAAATTGTTGACCCGCACATTTCCCGTGACATCGTGATTGATACAGAATCTCCCTTATGGGAAAAAGAAAGAAAGAGAGAAAGAGAGAAAGAGAGAAAGAAAGAGAGAAAGAAAGAGAGAAAGAAGGAAAGAAGGAAAGAAGGAAAGAAGGAAAGAAGGAAAGAAAGAAAGAAGGAAAGAAAGAAAGAAAGAAAGAAAGAAAGAAAGAAAGAAAGAAAGAAAGAAAGAAAGAAAGAAAGAAAGAAAGAAAGAAAGAAAGAAAGAGGAAGGAAGGAAGGAAGGAAGGAAAACAAAAACAAAAAACTATTATTTTCCATATCCCGAAACAATGAAAAAATATTGTCTTTCCAGCTCTTTTCTTCCTTTGCCAGTAATGCTGCATGTTTTACTGTGTTGGAAAATTAATATATAAAGTAAAAAATATAAACGTACACATTCATCATGGAAGCTTACATATTTTCAGAGATATCCCTGTCTCTCAATGACCATAAACTAGCTAAGCCAGTTTTGCCAAGCACAGTTTGGACAGCATAGGAAGGAGGCCAATTTTCCTGTACTTTGTGAAGTACCATGAGGGAGGACACCCTCCCACCAAGGCTGCTGACACCATGTTAGTACGGAGCATCTTCACTTCTTTTCCCTGGTGTACGTGAGTTGAGGGAATGACCCTTTCTTTGCAGTTCTTGTGGGCTTCCCATCATATTGTATGCCAAGAACAAGCTCAGCCTTAGGGTAAAATTGTCCTAAATGACTGTTCTGACACTTAACATTTGATTGTTTATAGTTTGTCCTCAAAATAATTTTAGTTAGTCCACTAATAGCTTTGCATCCCACACTGTTTTCCTTAGTGTGGCAAACTCCTCAAATAATTTCGGGTAAATTAGGTGAATGTGTTCTTACTCAAGCACAACCAAACTGGGATTACTAGAAAGAACATCAGTTTCTGGGAACACAGAGCTAAGTCATTATGAAAATTTTGTGTATATTGCTCACAGTGGTGAGACGGGAACTGCGTGTAACTTATGTGGGCTCCCACTGTGTCACAGTACACAAAGGAAATCACAGCTTTGCACCAGAAGGAAGAAAAAAAGCATTTCTAAATGTACCGGTGCCCTTCATGAAAGACACTGAACAACACCTGGCTCTGCCTTATCAGTGTTGTACCATTAGCCTTCTCACTTTGCAATTCACACAGTGAGCATTTCAAACTAAAAGTCTAAATTCCACAGATGTTATTTGAAATAAGTTAGTTGAAGGGAAATTACGCTGTTAAGTGTTGACTGAACACATAGTTTGTCAACTGCTGCTACATTGGTCTCCATCTCTGCCAGTAATACAGCATTTCTCTGGATATCTTGCTCCATAAGGACAGACTTCTCCTACTCTTCTCGATGACATCCAACGATAGGACAAGACGCAACAGGTGCAAGCTGGAACACAGGAGGTTCCACATAAATATACGAAAAATCTTCTTCACAGTGAGGGTAATAGAGCACTGGAACAGGCTGCCCAGAGAGGTTGTGGGGTCTCCTTCTCTGGAGACATTTAAAACCTGCCTGGAAGCATTCCTGGGTGACCTAATCTAGGTGCTCCCGCTCCAGCAGGGGGATTGGACTAGATGATCTTTTGAGGTCCCTTTCAATTCCTGACATTCTGTGATTCTGTGAGTCTGTGACTTTTGATAAACCTGTGCCCTCATTTCTCCGATCTCTTGGAGGAGCTACCATGTTCCACTTAAACTCAGCTTCAACTTCTGTAACAAAACCCAGAGTTGGAAAACTCACCTTGGAACACCTGCTCTGCTACACTCAGAACAAGGGATGTAATAAAAAATCTAAACTGATTCATTAGAAAATAAATTCAGCTTTCAGTGTCCATCCCCTTGAGTTTAAGAAGTCAACTGCTTGCTTAAGAAGTTGCCTTCTTGTCAACAACCCTCTGCTATGTGCATGCTGCATGCTGAAAGGATCAAAGACTGAAAAAGCAGTCCTGCCCTCCCACAATCTTTTTCCTCTCTCCCTTCTTTTTGCTGGAAGAAGCAGCTGTGCAGTCAGAAGTTGTTGTGCAGTCCCAGTCAGCTGTCTGAAAAAGTGAAATTGTCTGAAAACTTTCCTTTTTTTGTGTGCTGAAGTGGGTTTCTTTTGGCAGCCATGAGATTTAGAGTAGCTCAAGACCTTTGTGGAATTGTGCCTCAAGTCTTAAATTTAATGATGTGAGACTTGTGAGGTCAGCTACATCGGTGACCCATATATGAAAAGCTAACAGTTACATTTGCTATATTCATAATATAAATACTGTACCACAAAAATGATGTTAAAAGAATATTAAGGTTCCGCTCAATAGTAGTTACTTTCTTTGACATGACTCATTTGACCTCAGCCTCCTTATTTATATCTTCCATCAGCGTGAGATCAGAATTAGAACTTCATGCTTTAAAAATGTTCCAGTAATTGTTCCAGTAAGTACATGCATGTGCTTATTAACACTTTCAAGCTGCACAGCAATAAATGAAATAACAAATGCAGTTAGATTTGGTGAAAAGTATTACAGAATTTGAAGAAATAATGTATACAAACCACAGAGACTGAATGGCGCATCCCAACAGATTCACATGAGGCCAGCTGTGTCCTGTTACACACCAGCACTGAGAAGTGTGCTTTGGTTTGGGATGTGAAGAAAACTTGTATTCGATCTGCAACTGCAGCTGTTCTCATCTTCCAAGCTGACAATAGGGGAAAATAATTACTTTTTCATACTGATCAACACTGGACCTACTGGGAAGTTTATACATAGAAGTAGCAAACTGTCAAATCTCTTTGCTATAATTTACAGGTTACAATGATGTGAATACATTAGTAAAGAGAAAACTTGCCTACTGGAGAAAGCAATTCACAATTTAATATCATGTAATTTTATATATATTTACCTGGAAATTCTCCATGAGCAAATGGACATTTAACCCAAGAGCCTTGCTTGGTTGTAAACTGAAAGCAGAGAAATCAGTTAGGAAAACTGATTTTTTTATTTCAGTCTGTGGGTACAGATTCAAGTACACATGATCTCTGCATTCCAGTAAAGGAAGATGAATTCACAGCTTTTCTGCTCTATGGTATCTTCTAACATTTGATTTAAATTAAATCCCCATGTGCTCGATTTTACAGAAACATGTAGTTCCATTGACTTAAAAGTAGTCTACAATGAAATAATAATGTGCCAACATTAATCTTACGTGGCATTTTTTCCTCACTAATAATAAACAGTACTCCAGTAAACGTAGCATTTCAATCAATCACTTTTATTATCAAATATTTAATATGGAAAATTTTCCACATTAATTTTAATGTATGCTTTGGAGTTTGCATGTATGACTTAAAACATTTTCACTGCTTTTCTTAAGTAGAAAAATCTGGGCACAATCTGACATTTGTCAGATCATTGCTGCTGCACTTGTAAAGAGTCTCCTTTTAATTTAATCTTTCACATTTCCTTCATTTCTACTTCCTATTCATCAGAGCTATGAAAAAAAAAAACATTAATCCTGAATAATAATAGCAATTCAGAAAGAGGACAGGAAAGAGGTTTTTTACAAAGAAACTACTTTACCTTCATGCAAAGTCTTGGGTGAGTGTCCACACGAGAATACTTAACCTGCTTGAAAAAAGAGTACTCAGCATTAGCTGGTTTCATTGACTAGTTTCAGAAAATTAATTATCCCAGATGTTCTTGGTTTGATAACAGAGAAAGGAACTGGTTTACTTACTGGAATGAAATATTAAAAATAGAAACAACCGCTATTTTGGATTCCTGAATAATTTGCTTATATTTATCTGTAACATGCAGCATTTTTATAGTCAGTCTAACCCATTACAGTTTAATTAATTGATTTTGTCGTGACTTGTGTACAAAATTCTGATTACACAGTAGTCTTCTTCCAGTCCCTTATTCATCAATAAAGTTGCAGAATGTTTAAACATTCACTCCAAAGTGTTGTTGGATTAAAACTTTTACCTTCAGTTAAGATAATTCTCAATTTTCAGTATCCCTATTCAAGAAAAGACTTAAACATAGAATGAACTTCAGAAACACACTTAAGTGATCTACAAAATTTTTCTTTCTTGATTAACAACAGTTCACCTTCCCATGGAGTTCATTATAAAAAGCCTCATATCATTATAAACAACTGCTACCCGTGTAAGCGTTCTTACTAAGACAAACACCATTGCTCAAGCGACTGAGCACAGTGGTCCAATACACAAAACATACTATCATGACCAAAGTAACACCTCATTCTTGTACCTTTTTTGATAACCACACAGTGAACATCCTTAAGCATATCTACAGTAGGGTTGCAGAAAATAGTGCCATGGGAACTATCAGTTCAGAAATGGAGACATCATAGTCTTTGACAAAGAAAGACACAGCCTAATTAAAGAGAAGGGTTGCATAGCATCTGGGCCTAAGTCAGTACATGTACGTAGTATTAGAGTGTGTGGCATTGTGTGAGCTTACTGGGAAAGCTGGCATTATCTGAGTAATCTCTCCAGCACACTATAAAGATGTTCTTCAAGAAATGGTCAAAATTCAATACCTTTCACAATTAAATTGGGGGGAAAAAAAAGAAAAAAAAATCATCCCATCCGTGAATTCAGCCATTAAAAGCAATGAGTAAGTACAGGAAAACACTCACTGTCTGTAATAAAACAACCTTGGTCAATTTTTTGGATAATAGATACAACCATTACTAGACAAACCTCATTTTAGGATTCCTTTTTTTTCCTTTGTTTTTTTAATTTCCTGCAAGCAGTGAGTTGTGCTTGTTGTCAGCAGATGATGAATCCCACCAGGCCTGCTCACATATGTAAAATTAAGCTTATGTGTTTTTGCGAGATCAAATCTTTGTTGAAGCACATAAAATGGTGAATATGAACAATCACTGAACACTTGGCCAGGAGTTCCTAAACAAAAAAAACATTCTAACCCTCTACCCCCTTGCCATCATGTAATCAGAATAAGTCTCATAATGTTTCAAAAACAAAGAATCTGTATATGATTTTATTTACCTTTTGAGATGTTACATGGATTTTACTGGCTTCTCTCCACAATAAAGTCTGAAATTTACTTTTCAAAATGTAAACTCAAACTCTATGCAATTTCATAAATCCAATGCATTCAGTCCCATGATACTTCAGACTGAAGTATGTAGCAGTTCAAGATACATGCATTAAAAATCCTTTTCAGATTAGGAATATAAATGCTGAAAGAACTGAAGAACACAGTATTTCAACACCCACAACTTCAAGGCATTGAATACAGCTTGAGGCAGGCACTTCAAAGAGAACATAATGGAGTATAAAACTACCATCAAGTGACTTTTACGTCTCCAGTAAGATCTAAAGAGATTTAGATTTATCTGATGTCCATTTTAGATATCCAAAGTTAAATATGCAGATTATGATATTATAATATCCAGTCATAAAAGACTCTTGTCATAGTGAAGCGAAACATCAGAGACATATCCCTCCAACCCTTCTTAAATACCTATTGTCAGATGAAGAGTTGTCCTCTGAATGTGTCTGCTTCATTTCCTTACTTTAAAGGGAATCTGAGATGAACAGTTTAGACTCGAACACATAATTTTTAGACAGTAAAGTCAGAGCAGATGAATCATGCCTTTACTACAAATGAAAAGCAGAATCTATCGACCCCAAAGAATTTAGTAAACATTACTAGCTTCACAGTCATGTCCATGTTTTATTTCTTAATAGTGAGTCAACCAGTATTGAACTTACTGAATAAATTATGTGGTTAGCGTACAAGAACAGACTGTGGTTATGAATAGTTTAAAGTATCAGAGAAGAAAAGAGGAATTTGCAACTGCTCTTATTCCAAAGTATAGCTTCACTTTATGTATTGTTCTGGTCATGGCCAATCTCACTAGCTGAATGAAGAGCTGTATAGCTCTTACCTTCTCAGGAAAACGCTTGGAAGAATCTTGTATATCTTCACAGTGGTCATTAGACTTCATTAATCTGCACAGGTTAACAATGACAAGCACAGGGCAGGCTGGTTCCCAAGCTAGGGTTTGTGTCACTGGATTATAAACAATATTATCCCATAATGCCTTTGTATCTGTGCACCAAAAAAGTGGAAATGTTATTCAAAATGTCAAAAAATGTAATCAGGGAAAGACACTTTAATCTTAAGACCTGAAAATAAGTTATTTCATCTACCACAATATAACAAGCCTGTATGACGATTTTCTTGCAGTTTTGCAATGTATGGTTTTCACCTTAGATGAATTTCAAGTTGTGACAAAAAACACTCAGATAAAGAGTAATCAAAAAGTACTTGCCATTTTCAAAGGGACAAAGTTGTAACCTCCTGGCATCTGGAATTGCCAGCCAACCCTACAACCCAAAAATTAGTAATTAACTAGAGATCTTCAGATACAACAGTTTTTAACATTTCAGAAAGGATGTGAAAGACCAGCCTTCCAACTAAAGGCATATATGTTATGTCTATTATGGTATTTGGGGAAGTATTTTTTTAAAAGGTTGTTTTACACTGGATATCTATTCAACATTCCTGGGACCTGAGATGATGAACTAGCCTAGCCGGAAGCTGATGACCTGGAGCTGATGATGTGATCCCTTCCAGCTCTATATGCCTACTATTTCTGAGTTGTATATTTGGATCATTTCATTTAAAAAGACTTCTAACTTCATATTCATTGTTTCTTACAGTGTCATTATATTCTAGGGGTAACAAAAGACATTTAAGAATCATAATGCCAGACCTCATTACCTTTATTATGGCTAAGGATGCAGCCTTGAAGTCTGAGGACTAACATTAAACCCAATCTTCCAGGAATCTATGCATGACTGTTAGTATAATCTAATTGTTTAGACTAATGTGCAAATATTTTTATTGCTCACAGTTCTCATTTGTTTGCTCAGCAATCATATTGTGGGTTTCTTTGTATATGTGCCAAGTGGAATATTTTCCAGTGACCTCCTACCTTTCAGAGTGAAATTAAAAAATAAAAATAAAAAAAAAATTACTTGGTTAGGAAGAGACCTACTGGTCCAATTCACATATTAAGGTATGTGATATTAGGTGTCTACACTGTACACATCTGAATGTAACTAGACTGTTCAAATTTGTATTACAGAAGCCATATGAAGGTCCAGTCAATGCAGGCAGTGGAGTTTTCACAGTGCTAATCGGTTCATTCAAAAATAAGCAATTACATTTGGTCCACTGAGTAACTTTACAGGCTTCACTAACTGCATTAACTAGACCATCAGTGACTAAAGAGTTTGGACATCTAATTTAAAGGTAGGTATTTACATACGGACATCTACATTTATTATGTTAATCCACAAGTAAAATGCTACTCCAGTATTCAGTGAGAAACTAGTATTTTTGTATTTTATCAAGTTCATTTTAAATTAGTTTGCTGACCTTTTACTTCTTTTTGCTTATCAGACTATCAGTAAAAAGTGTAGATACTGTGATTACAAGAATGGAGCTCATCATCCTTCATATCTGTGTCAAAAATGGCTTTAGCTTAAAAAATTTGTTCATATAAGAAACCGTTCTGATGAGTATTTAATTAACAAACATAGTTTCTCTTTACATGTGTTTTACCAGGCTAAAGAAAACATGTTCTTTCAATCTCCTTTTTAAGACAGCCTTTCTACTCCCCAACCATTCTAGATTTTTTATGTACATCTTTCATTTTAATTAATGTTTATTAAATATGGATGCAGTAATTGCCTACGTTATTTCATAGAAGGTCTTACCTATGCTTTCCTGCTCGTTTGTGATAATCTAGCCACCCAGATCTTTTTTCACATTTACATCATGTAAGCATGTTCCTTTAATCATCCTATGATGAAGTATTACACCCTGATCTTTTTTTCTCCCATGTTATTTTCAAATGAGGACTCATATTTAACAATAAGAAGTGTTTTTATTAGAGCAAATGCATTAACTTGTACTTCACACCATTGCACTTCATCCTCATTTAGTTATTTCATATATGAAGATCTCTATTCTCTTCTGATTATTCAGATTCTCTTCTGTTTTGATTATACTACTCAACTGTATTACTAGCAAATCTCATTAACACGTTCCTTCCTTTTGTGCCCTCTTGGCTGATGAAAACATTTATATAAGACCTGAGAGCGATCCTTAAATAACCTACCTATTATCACTGCACCATTCAACAGGAGCAGCTGAATTAGTTCTCCAAGGAAGTATTATCTACCCCAGCTTCCTCAAATCATCTCTTAGCTTTGAATGTGAAACTACCTCAAATGCTATGCTGAAAATCAGATTAAACTTGCTGTATTTTCATTACTTATAAAAACTCAGTTAAATTAACCTTGTATAAATTAATTTCCTTTTATCTCCATCTTTAATTAGTGTTTTCTGAAAAATCTCTTCAACTTTTTCATAACCATAAGGGCAAACATGCTTTAGTCAAAAACATAGCTGTAAACCCTTTTCCTATGGATTTTCCTACCTTTTTATCACATACCCACACAAAATTTATTTAATCAGAAACACAAGCATATATAAAATCCAAACTGTTACCTCAATGCAAAGACAAGGAAGTAGCTGAGAGTATTTCAGAGAAACTGATTTTAAAGAATCCTTCCCTTTTATCTGAAATGAAAAACATGATCACGAATCCAGGCCAATTTAATAAGGTCAATAAAGACACAGAAGACCATTTCATGTAAGTATGATCTCAATTGGCGTTTCTCCCCCAGACACCTCAAGAAAGCAATGCCTCAAGCCTTAACTCACCACAGCAAATTGTCCCACATCTTCACAGGTAAACCATTTGTGACACAAACGAATGTAATAATCTTGATCTCGAAGAAAGTTGGATACATTCACTGATATGATTTTTCTTGTCTTGTCTACATTATAGTCTAAATTTCCAGCTGAAAAAGAAAACTCAAACATTATATTATTATATCTAGTTCTTTATTACTTTGTATATTTCTGACTTCATTGTTGCTTTATAAAAATACAGAATGTATTTAAAAACTTGATAGAGATAAAATAACATTTCTTACCTAGGATATTTGAAATCATTCTTTTTATATCCTGTTATTCTTATAGGTAATCTTATTTTATGGCATATAATAATTTTCAAAAGAATTAATTTCAGCATTACTAATTTTTAATTAACACTGTCAATAATAAGAGGCCAAGACATCTACAGATTGAACCTCAACCTCCTTACTTGAAATCTTATGTAGTTCGTGTACAAATACCTGAGATATACACACTAATGCTACTTCAAAAGCTGATTATCCTAAGGCTGAAATCTCATTTCTTTGAGAATATGTGCAACTATGTTGGACAAATATGATATGTGGGGGCTTTTTCTTTATTATTCTTATTCACAGGTAACTCAAGATCAGGACAGCAGTTTGGCCAATTCGCTTTAATCTAATTATGAGATCTGTTTATAGACAAAGTATGAAACTTGTAATCTGAAGTTCATGAAAAAGACACAAACCTGCTTCCAAATGTTTAAGTATCGAATTGGTTGTCAATATCTTTATTTGCTATCTAGCATTTACAAGTCAATATAGAGAAACACTGAATTTTTCCAACATACCCAATGTATAATTTTAAAATTATTATTATTATTTAAGCAGTTGTAAATAATTTTTTTCTGCTTATTCAGCTATGAAAACATATCATTGTAGAGGTCACAAGAAATATCCCACAGTTTCAAGTTATACAGAAAATGAGCTCACCCAAACAAGCTGGAATATGCTTTCCCACATCACTGTTTCTGCAATCTGCAAAATAGAGTCCAGAATTTTCTTCAGTATTGCTGTATTTATATAGGCGTGTATTTAAGACGTCCAAATTATCCAATAGTTTCCCAACAGTAAAACGATCTCATTCATCCCTTTTAAAGGTAGACTTTGATCCACTTCTAGATAGTGAAGGAAGCGGGGGAAGTACCACACACACTGACTGTGTCTTAACATGCATTAAGGAGCTGTCTCACCAGTGCAGGGTGCAGGGTTTCTACTCTTAAACCTCTTCAGAAATTTAAGGTGGCAAACTAGGATACAACAGTGCACTTCTTTACCCAGTAGCTAATAATAATATAAGTAATAACAATTTCAGTTATCCTTTCCTTGAAACTCACTCTAGTTGTTTACTAGACTCATTCCTCTGCCATAAACAACTGTATTTTTTCAATTCTGCTTTTCCTCTAGACTTGCAAAGAATTATCTTCATTTAGTTCACAAGGAGCCTGCCAGAACTAGAGGCCAACCAGCATCTTCAGAACTAATATCTAATACTTGTATCTTCCCAATCTAAATCTTGATTTTAAAATATTTTGCTTAAATGTGCATTAGAGCAGTATTTTGCTTTAACTGCCCCCACACTGCAATTTTCCATAGAAAAACATTTTCCTTTGTTTTCATTTGTTTGCTCTTTCCTCTGAAGTTGCTTAAAACTAGGCTTTATAAAGCCTTATTTTTTCCCCTCTTCATTCACAAAGTACGTATCTCCTTCAATAGTGAATTGGAGGGGAGATTTTAGCAAGAAAATGAAATGCTTTTTAAATAGAACAAAGCTTTACTTGAGCAGCCACAACATGTCTGATACAGTATGCAAGGGATGGTACCGCACGAATGGCCATGGGCAAGAGCAGCAACCCACAGACTGTGGTGATGGGATGGCAGGACAAGCACAGGCAATGGGGGTCTCAGTTCATTTTTTGGCCCACCACTTGCCTGCGTCAGCCACACTGGTTGGACCACTTGTACTGAATCTACTTCAATATGCATATGATAGGCAATTTACACCCAAAACAAGGACCAGTGGTATCTTATCTCACTCAGTTACATAGGAACAGGTGACAGAACAGATAGCTAGTGAAAAGATATTTCTTTACACTTTCTTATTAAACTTTCCAAAAGCTCTGAAACCATGTGGGGCCTAACAGAAGACAGCAGAATTTCCATCTTATGCACAGAGATCACGCAGGACTGAGCCTGCTGGCAGAGATCGATCACATTCCAATCGCAGGAATGCAATCTGGGATAAACGCATAATGTAGTTTTCCAAATATTTTTAAATACAAGCTCTGGTGTCTGGTGTTGTTCGATCTTGTTTTGTTTTGTTTTTGGCAAGTTGGACATTTACATGCACTAAATAAATTACCAAAATGTAGAATAATACTGATTATGTCAGACATAAAATAGCACCATTTAGATCAGTGTATCCCAAAATGTAATTTGCCTTTGCTTTCAGATTTTGGTTTTGTTTGGAGTTTTTGGCTTTGTTTTGTTTGGTCTTGTCTTGTTTTTCTCTTTGAAAAGATGTTTTTTGAAAAACATTTGTTTGAAGATGTTTTCCTACCTTCAACATAGTATTCCTGACTCATCTGAACTTCACAGTAATGTGGTACTGTTTTCATGGTCACATAGATGTGTTGCGCTACGTTGACTTCAAAGCAATTGAATTGAACCTGCACCTGTTTAAAACATTTATAAAATAAAGTTTGTGTGTGACTTCCAGAATGCATGAAAACCACCAGTTATGAGAGTTAAGCAAGAAATATTTTTGTTTAAGTTGATTTACATTTGCAAGGAGCATTAAGCATTTTGAGATACTAGCATTAAGAATGTAAAGGAAGCAGATGCCATTTAATTAAAGGATTTCAAAGAGTGTCATTACTTCTACTCTAGGAGCTTGCCATCATCTTTACTTCCAGAAAACCAAAGATCAATGAGCTATCAAGTAATAGTAAAAGCACAGAACTCACTGAACTGAAGAAAAAGATAAAATGTCTTTTATACTACCAAAAGTCCTGAGTTGTAAGCATTTTACAAGCACAAACAATTGCAGAATAGGAAAATATGTCTGTTAAAACATTTAGCATCAACTTTGGCAAATTTATTCATTCCAGTAAGCTTCTGGGAAAGTATTCTAGGAGGCAAAAGTTGAGGTCCAGTTATAGCTGGTCATTCCCTCACTGATAGCAGTAACTACTATATTTCATATAGACTTCCAAATGTATATAACTCCTATTTGACACAAATGCCTTTGGAGGGTACAAGATTTGTCATGGTTCTACTCACTGAACTGAAAGTAAGAAAATCTTCCTAAATGCATTTGTTGAGTCACACTTATAAAACCTTTCTCTGAAAGCCAATAATTGTTGATTGCCAGCCCTGCATGATTGCCTGCAGGGACTTTTGATCATCAACTGATGATACTAGGCATAGATTGCAATTGCAGTTTGGGAGTAGAAATTGCTTTCACACGTGCAATCAATATAACAGAGCACATGAAGTAACATGTTTTGTATGGGATTAATAACAGTTATTCACCACTAGCTGAAAGCAAAAATTCCTCTTTCAAACAGTGGGTCAAGGATTGCTTTCTTTTTTTTTCCCAGATTTTAATAACAAATACTTCTGGGTTTAGTTTAGTACAAAATCATACTCTACTGTTGCAATTATTATTATGAGTTTAGAACAGATGTGTACAAGTGTTTAGGCACTTGGCTGTCTTCTAGATGTGTAAATTCTATTGACAGGGCTGGATCTAAATAAATGTGGGTGGGACGTGAGAATATGCACTTAATGGTCCCTGTGACATTGTGCTTCCTAGCAACTGGAGTAGCAAAAGCTCCCCCACCATTTGGTGGGTACAATAAGAAAGGAAACAAGATCAATTTGAAAAGGAGAATTTATAGAGGCATCTTCTCTTGATAAAAGTTAAGTGGAAGAAGTATAAAAATGGTGGAGAATCACATACAGAAGACATTTGTTACGAAGTTTCATGTTTCATTTGACACTACTGAAGCATGCATTTCATTGCTGTTTTCCACAAAATCATTAAGACAGTAAAGAGAAATAGAAAAACATTGTTTTTCCAAAGGTTTATAAACATTTAAATGAAAAATAACCCCATAAAAATGAATCTACCTTCTTTCCATTAAGTATCTTGCTTTTTTTCCTGGCAAATCTCACATTTGTGCACTGAGATTGCTGTGTGTCCAGTGAAAAAGAACATATTTCCAGACCACGAATATTTTCTGAAATAAGTTAGGAATACATTTCAAAAATGTGATTTGAACATCTTTTACAGAAAAATAAGATATACCATATTCTAAGCTTTCCAAGTAAAAAGTACATGTATTTTATCTCTGTAAAAAAAAAAGGGGACAACGTGTATAAGGTGGAAGCCTCCATGGATTTAATACAGATTGCTATGAATTAAGGCTTTAGTTATGCAAACTGTCATGCACAAATCACACAATGAGTGAAGCACACCAGGAAATATCTCAACAATAACACACTACGTACGTGTATGGCAGGATGTTGGTAAAAATAAACTATGCCCCAAAAAAATAGAGTGCTTTCATTTTATTTTGGTTTAGAATTGTAACTTCAGAACAAAATACAGTTTATTCTGTCGGTGCAGTCACTCATGCCCATGTTGCCAGGGCAGATGGTATCTGTGTGTCTACGTGTGTGTGTAAATATCCACATGTGAGAGAGCAAGAAAGAAAGTGCAGCAGTACTACAGGGGCACTGGTAGAGGAAACTGTAATATGTTGGAAGTAAAAAATTCAGTTCTCATTCCTTTGAGAAATTCCAGGGCTTTATCCTGGTTTGTAGTTAAAAAGTTCCATTAAAAAATCTGATACAACCACGTGAAAACAGCGTGGACACAAGCATTACACTACGGAACAAAAATTGGCAGAAAAATAGCAAGAAGTAAACAGAAATGACTCAGTAGCAAATCTGCTGCCTACCATCCAGACTCAGAGTTCCTTTAATGTTTAAATGAAGAGAGCATGGACTTCCTTGCACACATTTGATAACTGTTGAGATCTTCATGCTCTTCAGTACCATAGAAGACAAAGATGCAGGAGCACTGTGGCAGAAGCTGTTAAAAATGCCACCTGCAAATATAAAACATAAAGAGAAATCACAGTGTTCACAGGATATTTCTGGGGAAGGAAGCACCAAAGATGAAGCTCCAGCTCTTCAGAAATCAGTAGGGAAGTCACCATTGACTTCAGTAAAACCAATACTTTACCTAAGATATTCATGTGACCACAGCAAGCTCATAGCTGATGGACTTCACTAGCAACGCAGTGGGAAAGAACTACATTACAGATGGGGTTTGATAATAAATTTCCTGGCTTAGGAAAGTGTGAACTCAAAAAAGGAAATAATATTTCTAACAGTTAAGGTTAGCGGAGTACAGCTAGACTAACAGCACTTCAAAGCAATTAGATCTTTCAAATCATGGCTAGACTAATCATATAAGTTTTTTTTCCCTGCATGTTGTGAGTACTCTCATGGGCAGTATTTCACTTTTAGGAGTCATTGGCTGACAGTGTCAGCTGATGTTAAATATAATATTCACACAAGAGGGCACCATTGCATTCCTCGTGATGAAAAAAAACCCTACAAGATTTCTTTCCAGTACAAGATGAAAAACAAAAATAAAAAAAAACAATCCATTACCCAGGCTTTCTTCAAGCTGTAAACAGAAGCCTCTAAATAGAACTACTATGTCTCGTCTCATTTTCTTATGCCAATTTAGTCCTATCTCAAATCCTTTGGACATGGGTTTGCACATCAGCCTTTTGTAAACTAAGGTAAAAGAAGAACCAGACTTAAGGCCCCGTGTCTCACCAGTTAGCCATATTTCATCTCTTTCAGCTTCCCAGACTGCTCAACAAAGAAATTGGTCATTCATTTATGAGTTTATGTTGGTACAGTGGATGTAATCCCCAGTGCATCCCTGAGGCTTCTCTATCTCAAATGCATTGTTTGTAGTCTCAAAAACCAGAGTTCAAGAGACTGTCAAAATGAATAGCTAGGGAATTGGGTTTTGTCCCTTGGCTTTGTGGTTTACAATGCAGCACACCTCATTTTATCTGCAACTACATGCTAGCAGTTTCTTTGAAATATTTATTATCCTCGTAACTTCAGCATGAAAGTTAAAAACACTCGAGTAAAACAAAGTATTTCACAGCTCATTCTCCTTTTCAACCTTTTGACTCTTGTTAGTCATACTGCTGAGCACACTCCTAGAAGGCGTCCAACTGTTATGGATAAAAGCATAGTATGTAAGTACAATGGCATGATACTGTGCTTGCCACAAAAATGCAGAATAGCACAGAATCATAGAATTGTCTAGGTTGACTTTGATATCATCAAGACCAACCATGAACCTGACCTGCCATGGTCCCTCCTCTCCCACAGCTTGAAGCAATTTCCTCACATTCTAACAATCCTACCTCAAATTATTAGAAAAGTGTGCAACCTTCAGTGTCTAACCAATAATTATTGTCAAGGCATGGATTCTCACTGACTCACATGGAAGGTGCATCCACTGTTCTCCCAGAGGAAAGGCAGGATGGAAGGACAAAGCATATTCTTATTTACTCCTTCAGTTGTGAAGTTCTCAAAGTGTGAGGACTGAAAGAATAATAACCTGTACAAGAGCACTTTCTAGCACTTCCACTTCCCATTTCAAGAAGGAGCCTATTGTCAGGGATCAAATTCTGATATATGCAGAACATGAAGACAGGCTGATCTAAATGCTGTACTTTGGCTTGACTCTGTCAGGCCTTAAAGTGCCCTCAAACTTGGTATCAGGAGATATCACAAGTCAGAAAATACTAAACACCTGGATCTCCACTCCATCAGCCTGTGGTTTTCTTGCCATTGAGCACACTGTGGAGGTAACAGGTTATTCTGACCTCAACTAAGTGGAAAAGTGAGAAAACAAGGACACTTTACCTCAACTGACAGTTAAGCCAACTCTCAGTTATCCAAGGTAATACTAGCAGTGAGAGAAGCAAAACAAAGAACAAGCACCGATCATTCAAAATACACAAACCAGGCCATAAGAAGAGTACACGGACTTTTGGAGCATTTTTAAATGTGTTTCAACAGAGATTAAGCAGACTTAAGAAGTACTCTGCATAGCAGCCAGATGTGAACACTCTATTTCATCTTCCAAGAATAGGTTGTGTAATAATCCTGAAGGTGTCTCAGGATGGAGACTTACTCTACAACACCCAATCAATCCACCCATTTAATTATATTGCAGAACTACTTGATAATTATTATTATTATTACTAATGTGCTAAAAATGTAATGAGTAGTTTTTTCCAGATCCTTTCTCAAAACACATTTTCTTGGACTTCTTCAGCCACCAGGTCTAGCCATTTCAGATCAGGGCTGCCAGATTTACCTACATTGAACATACTGAATGACATGCAGTTATGTGCACCTGCCCTAAATAACCAGTATATGTTATTTTCATAAGAAAATAAGCAGTATTTGAAATAAGCCAATAAATTATTTCATCTTAGTTCCTCCATTGTCAGTGTAAATTTCTCGATCAAGGCCTTACCATGCCTTCCTTTATGTCTGTGTAGAAATGATTCAAGGGAAGAGAAATGTGATACTTCTTGACAAAGTGAACCTGAGTGAATTTGACCATATTATTTTATCCTATATATTTTTAGGGGAGATTGTTTTGAGCCAATTGAATTTTATCCTTAGTTATTACTGCTTGAGGTATTGTATTATCAGATTCCAGAGGCTTTGCCTCTCTAAGGAGAATCCCAGGTCATACCTAGGTGCAATACCAACACTGGATCAGTACGAACAGTTTTAGAACTACTGCTCCAGGAAGCAGGGGCACTGCTTTTCTTGGTTTTTGCATTCAAACTGAAAACAAGCAAGTAATACACTGGATAAAATGAAAATACTCTTTCACTTTGGATTTTTTTTTCATTAATTTTAAAAAATTTTCCCATTAATTTTGGGAATTGCAAAAGATACCATGAAACTCATCAATAATAATTTTAATGGATCATATCATGCATGAAGATACAAGCTTGAATCTCAATAAATGCATGATACAAGAAAGAGCTTACAGAAAAGAGTTTCCTTGCCATAAATCATCACAGATATTTCAGTAATCACAAAAGGAGACTCACTTCTGACTAATTTGTCAGTAAACTCTTCCCTTATCATATTTTAATCCTCCTCCTCCCTTAAATGGCTTCCTCTGGGACACACACCTCTTTCCATGAGTAGTTTGATCTACACCCCGGACGACATAAAGGTACACCTGGCTACGCAAACCATATTCTGAGTAAATCTTGCCTAAACTTTATGTTCATGAATTATAACTGTAATTAGCCCTATATGAGATTGTTGTTGTAATAAAAGAATCCTTAATTATGGACAGATATAAACCGAGGCATAAAGAAGCCAAGACTTACTATTCAGCATGTAGACACTTTCCTTGTACTTTTGCCATCAGCTTAACCACAGCAGATTATTTTTTTTATCTGTTGATGCAGCAATCAACCTAGAACTGTCACAGCAGCAAAACACACCTTATGTATCCTTGGATAATAGAAGTCAGAGCTGAGCAATGAATACGCAATAGAAATGATTGGATGGATAATTTGAAGCCCCAGGCAAGAAGATGAAGTTGGAGAACAGGAAAAAAAAATGCAGAGAAAACCCATTAAGAATAGGCCCAGGGCAACTCCCAAAAGAAACTCCTAACTGTTTTGTTTTTCTTTTTTTTTGCTATTTCTTCCCTACAAGAATGGTAAGAATCTCAACTACTTAGGATATTGACAGGGATAAATCTGTTAGCTTATCAACTTTGCACTGAAATTGCTTCACTGGGGCATCATTCCACAAGTATAAATTGCAGTAACATTTCAAACCAATTTGCATATGATTTACCACAGTATCTGCTGCGTCTGTGCATTATGATGATTCAACAGTCTTCATAAACAAACTAGGTACACTCACCTAAGATAACAACATGATGCATTTATGTTAACAAATATCAAAATCTGCAACTTAAAAGTTCTTGAACCAATTATGAAATTGATTACAATTCAGTTTTCTCTTTTGCAATAGATTTCAATGCAGAGTAAATTAAGAAGAGTTCCACAGTTCTATGTTCAGAAAGTATTTCAGACTTGCAAGAATAATGAATGGCATGATCTTACACTATGTCTAATATATTTTCGGAGTGATTTTAAAATTAAAGGATCTTGAAAAAGTACAGTTAATTTTAAATACTGCAGTAGCCTTAATGTACTACTAATAGTTTGTAGGAAGGGGAGGGAGAAGGCAGAAACAAAGCTCTACTGCCAAACACTACAGAGGTGATATCCATAAATTCTGCAGAATAAAGTCATCTTTTTGGTGAAGCTAAAAGCAATGACTACTGCACAGTATTACACATTAAAGGTCTTATGAGGTAATTTTACCTCAAAAAATAATTAATACAAAGTATGACTATAGAAAAGGAAGTATGGAAATAAGTATACACCCAGTGTTGCACAAGACAACTAGTATGAAGACTGAAAAAAATGTTTTTTCATCACCCCGGTAAGGCTGAGTCATCCTCCATGTCGCTTGTATTAAAGATAGCTGATAAGCCATTTTCAGGCAGCACTGAAAACCTACAACAGCTCTGCTTGATGTACACTGTATTGCAAGATAAGGATCTTCAGTTTACAAGCACTTCAATCCTAAACAGTATATCCAGCTCAGAGTTAAACAACTAGTTCAAGTTCATATGCATACCTTTGGCAGGCAAAGGAGAGGAAGAACCCCTCTTGCCTTCCTTCCAGCATATAATTCACTTTGTCCTAAGAATGAATCACCACCTTCTGTTACCAGTAGTGTCTCCACTATCTAGATTTGCATTTGTGTAATACCTAGCAATTATTTTAGCTCATAATCAACAGTATTGCAAATGTCCTTCCCTTAGAGGCCAGAGTTAATAGGGTTTGGTTTCCTCAGCCTGTGCTACCCAAAGGCATGAAGGCATGCTTCAGCTTGGCAAAGTTCAATACCCCAGTTTCTCTCTTATTCTATGACTTCTTTTGTGCAGTTTATGCAACTAGCAGGCCAGCTGTCTAACCCAAATAAGGCTCATTCACAGCCCTGATCCAGTCACTGATGGTTCAACCTCTTTACTAGTAGAAGGCTAATGACTTTTTTAAGTGGGACTTTTAATTGCATCTCTCCCAGAGCTACGTTCTTTCTCTACACCTCAACAGTATGTGTCTGGTAAACATCATGCTTTCAGAATAAGACTCAGGACAGCTGTCATCCAGCTCACTGCCCCACCGCATAGCACCAGAACCTCACATGCTTGTGGTTCACTAACAGAGCTTCTTTCTGTCCATGGATATTCTGCCATGAGAATCCAGGAAGGGCTTGTTGAAGATAAGCAGCACCCAGAGCTGAGCCTTCAGGTACAACCGCCCTCTGAAAGAGGACAGCCTGCAAGGCAGTTGCATCGTACTTCCTTGTCAAGCAACTATGCACACTGGAGGAGTGATTGATGGAGGCTTCAGAGTTTAGGAAATTCAAGAGCCTATATTGCTACTGTAGCCAAAAATAATAAGTAAAAGCAATGTAAACATGTGAGTGAAATGTCAAAGCAAATTCTCCCAACGACTATCTATGGTTAAGAAAACTGTTAACCAATAATGCACAATTATTAACCTATTATTTACTACAGCCTACCAATTTCCTATGTTTTGTACAGGAAAACTTGGATTCAAATTGAAAGAAGGGAGGTTTAGGTTAGATGTTAGGAAGAAATTCATTACTCACAGGGTTGTAGGCAGTGGAACAGGCTGCCCAGAGAAGCTGTAGGTGCCCCATTCCTGGAGGCATTCAAGACCAGGCTTGATGGGGTACTGAGGAGACTGATCCAGTGGGAGGCAACCTTGCTCATGACAAGGGAGTTGGAACTATATAATCTTTGAGGTCCCTTCAAACCCAAGCCATTCTATGATTCTATGATTCTTTGATTCTATGACACAGTGATCTGAAGTGACCAGGAAAGTGCATCTATTATCTGCAACAAATTACCTCTATTTTCCAAATATAAATGCAGTAAAAAGTGAATGATGTATACTCACTGGAAGGTTTGCTTTTACAATGAATCCCCTGCAAACAGAAAAAAATATATATTATAATAGGTTTTCTGAGGTTATGATAAAAATAAATATTACTTAATCATTATACACAAGTATAAACATACCTTTAAAAAGTAAGCATATTCACAGCCCACAACACAAATCAATTTTGAAATCAAAACAGATTTTCAAATATGGTGAAAATGCACATCACTACTTCATACGATGGCCAGATAAGTTTATGGACACAAGATCAGTGTTATCCATATTTTCATGTATTTTCTACTGAGCTGTAACCATTACAAGTCCAAAGTTCCATCAAATAGAGACCTCAATCAGACACTGACCGATCAAAAAAACAAAACAAAACAAAACAAAAAACCCAATAGTTTATTTATTGATTCAGGTATAAATAAATCAGGCAAAGAAATCAAGTGATTTTTAATGCAAGATATCTATAACACTTCTGAATATTAGATGAGTTTTAGAAGGTCACATCAGGGCAACAGGACGTATTACAATCAACTGCAAATGAAGTTGAGGAACAGGACTTGCCATTTTATTTCTGAGAACTATCTGGCTCATAATCCTGAAATTGAAATTACTCAGGCACAATACTTACCATGTCAAGTGAGTAAGTTTTTTTGTAAGAGGCAAAGTGAACCTGACATTGAGATTTGAGCAGGTTTCCAGCTGTCTTTCAGACAGGCTACACCCATTTTCCAAGTAAAATAAACACTCAACCACACACCAAAATTCTGTAGAATATAAAAATAACAAATATTATTTTGAATACTACGCTTTGTTTTCTAAAAACAGGCTATTACTAAACCAAAAAATATGTTTTCCTGCTGTTCTGGCATTTCAGCTTCTGATATAACACTTCTACTAGCGTTCCTTTCTGGTGTATGGTATAAAGTATATTCCCCTCCACTTTCTTTTAAATCAGTGCATTATTCACAGAGATGCTTGTGTCACAACTGCCAAAGAAACAGCCATCACCTTGTCTCCTCTGCTCTCAGATGGACTTGAAGCTGTTAGTCCTTTTAAAGCATTTCAGGATCCTGTCAGTAAGCCAACAATCTGTGAGATTTAGAGCCAGCAAAAGTCTCCCAGCAGACATTTGGAAGTTCTCAAGTTGTATCCAAATACAGTCAGCAGCCTGGGTAAGTACTAGCATGTCATAAAAAACTATTACTTGGTCTTCTATGCGGCTGTCACCCACAGGTCCTTCTGTCTGCCTCATAAACACAGCTGTAAAATCTTATTTCTGAAAGTGTGAAATGACAGCCCTGTGGTAGCTGTACACATGTATGGTCTTACCCCAGAGTAGCTGAGAAGTGTTTCTGTCCTTCATGGCTACATTTGGCCACTGTAGTAAAAGAGAACAAAAAACTTTTTTATAAATAATTAACAGTAAGAGGAGGGCTAAAGAGAATCTCCATCCTTTACTGGATGCGTTGGGGAAGATGACCACTGAGAATAAGGAAAAGGCTGAGGTTCTCAGTGCCATCTTTACATCTGTCTTTAAAAGCCAGACCAGTTATCCTCAGGGTACTCTACCCCCTGACCTGGAAGTCTTGGATGGGGAGAAGAATAAAGCTCCCCACAATTCAGGTGGAAACAGTCAGAGACCTACTACTCCACCTGGACTGTCACAAGTCCATGGGGCAGGATGGGATCCACCCGAGTGTGCTGAGGGAGCTTCAGGAGGTGATTGCCAAGCCTCTTTCTATCATCTATCAGAGTTCCTGGTCAACCAGAGAGGTCCCAAAGGACTGGAGGCTTGCTAATGTGGCTCCCATTTACAAGAAAAGTTGTAATGTCAGCCTCACCTCGGTGTCAGGGAAGGTTATGGAACAGATCATCTTGAGTGAGATTACACGGCATGTAAAGGACAACCAGGGAATCAGGCGTAAAGAACCTGGTTTACAAAAGGCAGGTCCTGCTTAACCAACCTGATCTCCTTGCATGACTGAGTGACCTTCCTGGTGGATGAGGGAAAGGCTGTCAAAGTAGTATACCTACACTTCAGTAAAGCCTTTGACACTGTCTCCCACAGTATTCTCCTAGAGAAGCTGGCAGCCCGTGGCTTGGACAGGTACACTCCGTGCTGGTTAAAGACCTGGCTGGAGGGCCAGGCCCAGAGAGCGGTGGTGAATAGAGTTAAATCCAGATGGTGACAGATCACGAGTGGTATTCCCCAGGAGTCAGTGCTGGGGCCCATCCTGTTTAATATCTTTATTGATGATTTGGATGAAGGAATTGAGTGCACCCTCAGTAAGTTTACAGATGACACCAAGTCAGGGGGCTCATGTCCAGCTTTTCATCCATCAGGACCCCCAAGGAAATCAAACTTCTTTACGTAACTGTTCTAAAAGTGGGGTACTTCTATTTCAGTGGTTTAATAAATTACTCAGATCCCCCCAAGGAGTAAAAAATGTAACTGATGTAACCTTATTTCTGCTGCAGTGTGTTCATTGATATATTTGTCACTTACAATTTCTGAAGAAAGACTGTTTGTACTTTGCTGATTTTCACAATGCAGATTCATCAGCAGAAAGAAGACTATAGCTTTCTCACTTACTCAGTGTAACACTAATCTAATAGAAGTGGAACATGCCAACTCATACAAAACTCCACTGGAATTTTAACTGCAGTTGCAAAGCCCTGATTTTGAATTAATTTCTAATCAGACCCTGCAGGAGTACACAGAAGGACAACTTGAATTCAGACTTGCTTGAGGTTCTTGATGGCCTT
Source organism: Pavo muticus (assembly GCA_016647715.1). Lineage (NCBI taxonomy): Eukaryota > Metazoa > Chordata > Aves > Galliformes > Phasianidae > Pavo > Pavo muticus. The sequence goes on from JACDJE010000059.1 coordinate 1,018,478, forward strand.
AGGAAATGGAGCAGACAAATAAACAAACTGCAAAAAATTCAATGAGTGAGCAAGCTAGGGAGCTAGCTTTTTGGTAAGAAAATCTAACTGTTGGATCAGCAAATTGATGAGCTACTGCTCACTGGAAGGAATTAATCTCTAATGAGGTTGAAAATTTAGTAAATTACCTTTGTATTTTTAACTTCCCATTTTACAGCCAAACTACTGAAAATGTTCTAGTCAGGTGGTTGGAGAGAGGTCCCAACTGCAAGTGAAAAATTCTCAGAAGAAACTAGTTGTCTGCTATTTTCTCTTTACGGTCACAGTACAAAAATTCAGTGAATAAAAAACTGTTTCCATTGAACTAAACAAAAAATCTGAAAAAACTCAAAGCATCTAGTCTATACTCAAAGACCAATGTTTAAGATCCCCTGTTCTGACACCTGAAAAATGCAAACTGTATGTAAATAAAATAAGTTACAAATGAGAAAACAAACCACCAACTTCTCTGGGGCTGCAGGATGATGCAGAAATACATCTTCTATCCCAATTAATTCTTCTTTTTCACTATTGTTTATATGAATTCTGATCTCCAATCACTTTTTAGTAACATGTTTTATATATTTATTCACTTACTCCATGGGGAAAAAGTAATATATCCAGTAGTGATTTTTGTTCTGGTAAGGAGATATTTTGTGGTTCTTGGGTGCTTAGGTTTCTTCCAGACAAGGAGCTGTTGGGAAGGTTTACACAAATAATCAAGCATTTGCACAAACACTTGCCAGTTAAAGCAAGCATTTGGTCACAGTTCAATTCTTTTTTTTAATAAGTGATTATTTTTATTGCACAATGCCATAGAGTGTTTTTTTTCCTCTTTTATTATCATTTTGCAAAATAGCCAAAAGAGAGACCATTTGCCTCAAAGAAGAACTCAAATAAATGAACCAAGATCCTTTCCCACTTTCTATATCTTTTGTTCTCAGGAATTTTGAGTGATGAATGCAATAAAAAAACATAGCATGTAAAACCAGAACGGAAACTTTCTTCTCCTTTCACAAATGCTGTGGGTGTCTTTTATGCAAAAATGAAATCTTGAACATGATGGTACAATTTAGTGCAATACAGACAGCATCTCTGATTCATATCTGCTTTGGCAAAGAGCCTAAGCAAAACACACTTACACAATGCACAAACAGTTAGGGATTTTCCTATTTCTCTAGGGTTTTCCCCACTTGTGGTATTACTCAACTGTAGCTAGAGGTAATCTGAACAGACACCACCAATATGCATCATTCTGAATAGGAGGTGTGGTGCCAACTTTTCAGCTAGCACAGCAACTTCTCAATCTAATTCAACTCTAATAGCACACTGTGCTCTTAAAGACTGTAGAGCAGAAAGTAAGATTGGCAGAGGAAGATTTGGATTTGAGGGCTCAAGGAGTTCTTTCATGAAATAAAATTGCTGAGGAAAAGAAACAAAGATTAGACCTATTTCCCACTTCCTTTTATACCTCCAGGCACTGAAGCAAAAGCAGAACTGTAGAAATTCTTCCCTGAATGTTCTGTCAACACGGGAAAGAGTCTGAGGTAAATTTTGATTCCTAGTCTGTTCACTAACTCCGCTAAACCTGGTTCATAGAAGAGCTCATGGCAGCTCTTCCACAATTCCAAAAAGAGCGGTAAAATGCCTGAAAATGCTTTAAAATGTATTTTGATCATAATTTGGGCCAGGCTGTCAGACATTCAACATTCAGTCTTTCAAGATGTCTGCATTAAAGTCACGTAAAGTAAAGCAAATCTTTTGAGAGATTCTCAGTGGCAAACTATTATCTACACTCCTATCTAAAGCCAAATTATCAGAGAGAAGAGAAAAAGAAGCATGAAGTTTATGAAGTTTTCCTCTATTCCAGTAATTTCTACTCTTTAATTGCCATAAAAAGCAAGTGTGAGGCTGTATGTAGTCTTACAGCACAGGGTCTTGCAAAAACTGGTGCTTAAATTGTAACCAAAAACCTCATGAGGTTGATGGATCCAGACAAGTTCAGTCAAGAGAAGCTGCTCTGCTCAAATTCATCTTATTCTATGCAGAATTAGAAGGGATATTACAGACCACTGGGTCTAGTCCCTTGATAACCACAAGTGCCAAGTCGTCTAATCCCTTTCAAAAAACATTTAAAATCAGGTTTTGGCCTGTGCTGCTCCAATGCTAAGGCTTTTCCAGAAACTCTGTTCTCTGACAGCAACAAAACTTTTTTTTTCTAAGGTAAATACAGTAGCGAAGAGTCTGCATTGATTTCTGATTGTGTCTGTCGGCTTTTCAATTAAATAGATGCCTTCCACCCTGGAATTTACTTTCCATTTATCTGCAGCCAGTAATTTAACTTTTCTCAGATTTTGTTTTGCAAGGCTATGAGATCCAAGCTCTTTTATTCTCCCCTAATAAAATAGCTTTTCCTTTTTTCATGTCTGTGTTAACACATCTTTCCTGAGATCAAACAGTTGGACTAGATGACCTCTGAAGAAGAATTATTCTATTCTATTCTATTCTATTCTATTCTATTCTATTCTATTCTATTCTATTCTATTCTATTCTATTCTATTCTATTCTATTCTATTCTATTCTATTCCATTCCATTCTACTCTACTCTACTCTACTCTGTTCTGTTCTGTTCTGTTCTGTTCTGTTCTTTTCTACTCTACTCTACTCTACTCTACTCTACTCTACTCTACTCTACTCTACTTTATTCCTAACGGGGTGAGCAGAGCCATGTACAGTTCTGAAAAGAGTTTTCCACAAGGGTTTATTTGATGCCTTGTAAAGTGGTAATATTCTTTGTCTCATCCATGTCCTATTTGTGGCTATCCTGCAATACAGAGAGGGATCTATTTACCCCTTCCCGTGTAAGCAACCCACCGCCAGCCTTTCCTTTCTCCATCTGTTTATCTCATTCAGTTTGTGGAGGAAAGAGCCTACAGATGCTGGACTTTTAAAAGTTCTAAATGATGTGTCAAGCTCTCTAATGAAAAATCTGAAAATGCTAATGCGATTTCAGGCACTTTCATGAGGAAAAAGGTCTTGGAGGGGTGGACAGCCCCTGGATGGAAAAAGAGAAAATTAAGAGCTGTATCATGATCTTAGACTTTCAACACATTACAGTAATTTCTTACAAAAATGTTCATATCCAAATCATTTAGGGAAAACTTTGTGGATAGAAACAACTGCATATACTGTAGCTTTTCCCAGAGCTGTTTTCATACATGAAGGAGATAATGACTTTGCATTTTACATATCCTTCATGATGGTGAGAACTGAAACCTCAGGGAATTTTTCTCACACTATTTTATTTCATTTTAAGACAAGTATAAAGATCACCTCTGTATTTATCTTACCAAATGTAGGAAACAGAATCCTTTACAGTAAGAGAAAGCATAGCATAATTATTCCTGTGCCACTAAAAAAAAAATCTTAATTACATCAAGGCCGCGTACTTATGCAAAAGAGTATGTTACTTAACGAGTGAAAATGAAAAATAATTTACCTACAGAATACACTTAGCAATTGAATCAATTATAATATTTACTGAGAACTAGGGGAATTATAACAATTAATACACATAATATGAACACTTAGAACTGCTATGGATTTGGTTAGTTCTACTGATGCATTGTCCCCAAGAGACCTTTTCTCAAAAGGAGCATCTGTGTGTGTTTTGATGTCATCTGTAATTACTTCCATTGCCAAGGTAAAACTATCTTTCTGGCAAACCACAAGGTTGTTCTTCAACTTTTATTGACAGTGTGGTAATCAGATACACATGAACGGCATATAATGGGCTACGCAATCATAGAAGGAAATATCTGGACTGATGTCCAAGCAGAAAAGAAATAGGCATTAGAACTTACAGCAAAGCATTGTTTTGGACTACTTTGCACTACTATTTCTACAAAAGCATCTGATTGATGGATGTTATTGTAGAATGCTAAAAACAAAGCATTTCTGAGTCATGAGTATGTATCATGCAGCTCTGAGCAGAAATTACTCTCTTTACGCGTATTCCAAACCGAACAAACCCATCACATTAGTGTAGTGTAGAAACTGAGAGGATAAGCACAGCTGAGATGTAGGATATTAAGCTCAGGACCAGAGCTAGTGAGGCCACACACCTTTTGCTAAGAATTTTCCCATGTCCAACAGCACAACTTAACTTCTTGCCTGTGTTAATGCCATGTTGACATGTTTCCCTGTTCACTGGGCGACAATGAACAAACAGCAAAAAGAATATTGGGTTTACTGAAGATTACTGGACAATTCTAGTAAAGCTTCACTAATGCAAACGTATGGACCCCGTCCTCCACAACCTGGTGTTTGTCAAACTGAAAGTCAACGTTTCCCTTACAGTCTAGGAGTATTTTGATAATGTATATGACTAACATAAGTTCTTCAGGACTCTTAGATTTTTGTTTACTTGCTACTATTCAGGTACAACAGAAATTCGTGTCTTTAAAACAGCATATGCTTCCACAAGCATTGTACCGATGCAGAGGAATCCCGTTCCCATATATGCCACATGGATGGCATGCGGCATACAACCTCCACTGACCTTTAGCTCGTAACAAGTGAAAGAATTTAGCAGCACAGTAATTATATCTCTGGGAACTCTTTGCAGTGGCATGCATTCATCCTATAACTGAATGTCCAGTCAAAACAACCATATATTGAGGTCTCACAACTGGGGAGAATATTCCCAACTTGTACTTTGTTTAAGTGAACTGTACATAAAAATAATCCTGTGATACAAAAAGGACTTACAAAGGTAAGTCCTTTTTGTCCACTTGCTTTTAAAATTATTGGACCAAAGTGAGCTATGACAGCCTGAAATAAAAGTTGCCTGATCTATTGTGAGCTTCAGCTCCGGGACTGGAAACGGAATTTGCTTCGAGCAACAGCATGCTCTAACTTCTTTTTTTTTTTTTAGAAATAAAAACCAAAAATAAATAAATAAATAAAGTCAATCATTTTGATGTCATGTTCCCTAAAAGATTAAAACAAGTTGTTAACAAAACAGAATTGCATACAATAGACAAAGTAAAATTACAATGCACTTTGAATGCCATACTCTCAGCTGGTGTAAATCAGCACCATCCCATACACAGAGTGTCAAAAATTTCAGACCACTCAGCTACTTGAAAGGACAACTAATCTATTAAATCAGCACTTCTAGTCTAACAGTGAGACAGGGACAATCTAACACAGCATTAATGGTTATTTCAGTGAATGACTGGATTTCACATACAGAGGATGATAAAATGGAATTAAGGAAATTTTGGGCAGAAGGAGTCTCTGTAGGTCACCAAGTCCAGCCTCCTGCTAGAAGCAGTACTATGACCAATACCAGACCAAGTCAGACATGAATTTGCCCATTTCTTGAAAAACTCAAGGATGTAGGTTCTACAACCTCTTTAGACATCCACTGGTGTCCAGTACTTTAAGGTTTGGATGGCATAACGATCTCTGTAGCCCAGAAGAGACTACAAGAAAAGTTTAGAGCAGATCCCTCAGCAGCACAAACAGCACTGAGAAGTGACCAGTGGATAGCGCGATTGCCACAGGAAAGGGAAGGAAGGAAGGAAGGAAGGAAGGAAGGAAGGAAGGAAGGAAGGAAGGAAGGAAGGAAGGAAGGAAGGAAGGAAGGAAGGAAGGAAGGAAGGAAGGAAGGAAGGAAGGGAGGAAGGGAGGAAGGAAGGGAGGGAGGGAGGAAGGAAGGGAGGAAAAGAACAACTAAGCAATAACTGAAGATTATCTAAAGAGACCCTGTGGGCTGGATTGGCTCCTCCTACTGCTGCTGGAGGCAGTGCCTATTTCTTTTGGAAGGCCTAAACATTTTTCCTATTCCAGTCGCTGTTTTCTCATGCATCCCAGCACTGTTCCTCAGCAAAAGAAGCAATATGTTACAGGCCTGGCTTTCCTGTGTGCTGGCATACACAGAAAGGCTCTCGCCATTCTGCTCTGGTCAGCTATTCATTTTGCTTTTGCTTAGAGTCATTTCCAGGAGCAGAACACTGCAGTGTCTGCAGTGCATTGTGGCCTTTACAAATGATAAATGCCATCCTGCTCACATTCACAAACTGCAGAACACTATGGTTTTAACTGCAAATCTTTGAAAGTCACTGAAACTCTTTCCACACATTTTAATGAACGTTGATTCAGATTTAAATGTGGTAGAAACTCTTCGTGCATATAAACTTTAGCTCTACCCATAAGAAAGGTGCCACTTACACTATTTCCAAGTAAGCAATTTCTCTTTGTGGATTTTGTGTTATTACTGGTAGGGAAATGTAGTCATTTGCAAAATGAGATTAGGTCACTTTTGTGGCCCAAATCTAAAAGAGGATTCAGGTACCTGAAACCACTTAAGAAAGCTGCAGTAATTACAACCAAACACCACAATCTGTAATACTCTATTAATTGCTGCCAAACCCTACAGGCACCTGTCTTTCTGATCTAAAAGCTCCCTGGATGCTTGAGCCTTGGTATGTAGTTCATGATCAGAACTGAGCTGGAATGGCATCTACCTCACGCCAAAGCTCCCTGGGATAGCAGACACTCTTGTGAGACACCCATGTCCCCAGTGCAGCAGGTGGCTGGAGGAGATTTAACAGAAATCAAATTAGCGAAGTTCCATGTAGCTTCTCTTCCAAAATGGAAGTGCTGGAGAAGATAACCAGAACAAGGGTGTGTTCCAGCTGTTATACTGTGGCTGTTCAAATCCTGACCTCAAGAAGCAGCCAAGTTCAACACCTTCCACAGCCTGAAGTTCTAACCTTACACAAGTTTTCTTTTTGCAATGCTTCCCCAGTAAACAAGAGTTTCCCAGGCTTCCTATCAAAGCAATGATACTGTATGAAATGAAAAATTGATGGTTTGAGAGAAGAACAGGGAAGAGAGAGGGTAATTTTTAAAATTGAGTGCTTTCAACATTTAATTGCAAGATCTGTTTCTTATTTCAAAGGCTATTTCCATTTTCATCAGGAAAACAAAACAAAAAGAAAACCTGAAAGTTTGGTGGAGTGGCTCTCAGAAGCTACTCTGAAGAGAGAACACCAAACTCTGGCTCCAAACACAGGTGAGAAGGCTCCTAACCTGAGGCTCCTAACACAGATCTCGGCTCCAGAGAATGGAGTTCAGATTAAGCTTGAGCTTAACTTCTTTCTTTCGTTTACATGGGTCATCATGACACTGAACATTCAGGTTTCTCATACTGTCTTAGCAGATGTTTAATTCTGTCTCACAAGCTCCATTTGGCCTGCATTTAATAACCTAGAACTACGTAAAATGAGCTGGATTACAGAATGTGTGAAAGTTCTACAGATCCTATCCTAAATTTTTGAGTGAAAAGCGGGAATTCTTAAAAATGAGCTTGCTAATCCCTTCCCATTCCTGCCAGTGTGGATCACAAAATCATATCAGAGCTTAGAACAAGAAAGAAAACTTGGCAATAATTTCCTACAAAAGTTTCAAGACGTTGGAAGTCACATATCAGGTCTGAGAGACACATCAAAGCCATGGAGAAAAACACAGGAACATGCTTCTGTTGGTCGCAGCTTCCACAAATATGGTGTTTCTCCCTCTTGTTCTTAGACACAAAAAAATTTGAAACTGAAATAAACTTAGGAGTACCTCTGTTCTTCCTGGTAAAAAAAAAAAAAAAAAAAATGTTGATTTTGTTTTTATTCTAGCCTTAGCTTGTTATGTTGTTGTGTAAGGAGATAAGGTCATGCAAATGATCCCTCAGGCCATGCTAGAAGCAGCGGTAGAGTAGTCTCAGATAGCAATCCTGCGAGGTCTGCATTCCTCCTTGGTGCCATACTATCAGTTAAGGAAATGCTTCCATTATAGAATTCATGATAAAGATATCTGACTAGCTCTAATTGTGCTTGCTTGAGTTACAGAAACACTCTAACCATAGCAGAGAAAGCAAAGTTGTCTTAGCATATATAGATGAAAACCTTTTTGCTGTTGTACGCTTGAAGATTTTGGAGAGATGACTTATTCTCTAAAGAGTAATTTATATTTTTATGGCACCTGAAAGTCTTAATCCACGTCAAAAAATTCGTACCAGATTCCCTGTGTGTATTGCCAGGAGTAACAAAAGCCAAAGCAATCTTCCCCTGAAAGAGTTAGCTGTGTTGAAAAACCCTGAAGAAAATATCTATAATGGGCATTTCAGTTGAAAGATCTGCAATTTGAGATAAGTGACAAAGGAATGAAAATGGAAATTCTAAGGAAGAATAAATCATATAAAATATTTTTTGAAATAATAATTACTTCAAAAGTCATTACCTAGTCTATTTCACTTTTATACAGTTAACTCAATTTGGGGGAAAGAGATTTAAAAAAAAAAACAACTAAGGACTAATCATCTAGTTCAACTTTATCTTGTGATCAGTAGTTGCTAAAGTTAGCACAGGTCCAATTAAAGGTGGCAGAGGTCCAAAAGAAGTGGTTCCAAAGAGGAAGGATTCCACCAGCTTTACAACAGCAGCATTGTTTCACTTGACTCTCCTGATCATGCAGTTGTCCTTAGAGGCAGCAATGATTCCTGGGCATGGCCTCAGCTTAATGAACTCACCAGTGTTCAGTACCTTCCTATGCTTCTTCACCTTACATCTCATTTTTAATGATAGCATTTACTCACTAAAAATGACCTATGCTGCACATATTCCTAAAAGTGTATGTGTTACTTTTTCTCCAAAGTGGATGAGAAAATAAGCTACAAAAACAGACTAGATGCTAACATAGATGTGACCAAGATCTAAAACTATATTCTATATCCTATCTAGCCTGGTCTAGTACTAGTTATGCAGGCTGGTGGCCCTGCATGCAGCACGGGGGTTGGAGCTTGATGATCCTTGACATCCCTTCCAACCCAAGCCATTCTATGATTCTATGATATCCCATAGAAAAATAATATATGAAAATCAAGGGGACAAAATTAAAAGAACATATACTGCTGATCAAAATTCAGCATTAAGCTTGACACTCCATGAGAACTGCTAAAATAAAAAAATAATTTTAAAAAAGTTGAAAAAAGGAAAATCATAATACAAAGATATTAATATTTTAAAAGCAGTGGAGAAATCTGTCATTACTGTCACAGAAGGAAGAACAGCAGGTCAGGGAGATGAGGAAGTGGGAAAAAGATCAAGGAAGTTTTCATATATAGGAGTGAAAGGGAAAAACAAGATTGGAGACAGTTTTAATAAATTCTATTTCCTCAATGTTTTTCCAAGAAAAGACAATGAATGCACATCTAGTATTGTACAACGGTGTTTATATGATTCACACTTTCTGAAAGTATGTAGGCAAGTACAGACAACTCCAAGACAATCTGTTTTCCAGAAGGTATTGAAACTTAACACGGATATTCAAAGTAACTAATCTGAAGCACTTTCCTGCAGGAGAAAGAGCCACGGATCATTAGCTAAGTGAAACTTATACTTTGTTCATTTTTGCACAGACACTTCCTGAATGAAATTCCAAGTCCCGTATTTTGCATACTGAAAGGACAGCACATACAATACATGAAAACAGGTCTTTGGCTCTACTGACTGTTTCAAAGCAGTGAGTTGAGTATCATGACTTGAGTATGACCATCTTTAGATCCCCCAGAAGACAAAATTGCACATAAAGGCAGATGGTTTTCTATAAGAATAAGATTGAATTCTTATAGAATTCAAGATGCCATCTACTCAGCACTTCTGCCTTAGGAAGAATGACCTTTATCTGAGAGATATTTGCCTAGCATGTGAGGAGATCTCTACAAGCTCCACAGGCAATCTATTAGAGTGCTCAGCATTATTAGCCACTGTGACTTTCCAGATCATTCACAACTTCACTAAATCCAAGCCCAGCGAAATCAGATAGCTGTGAAGGCAGAGTCAGGGATATGATAAACCAACTGAGTATACATGAATTTACTGGTTCTGTGATCATTCCTAGCCAAGTAGTTCAGAACTACTCTGGAACCTCCTCTGCTACACGCTACTGTTTAGGAACATTTTCTGGTTTGTGTTTTATCTAAACTTTTAAGAATACAAATAATGTATTGGTCTTCAAAAACCATCCAATAAATGTTATCAAAATTGAAGGAAAAAAGTTTTACAAATAAATAAGTTTTCTTGAAAGTAGAAAAGTGCTATAAAAACATTTATGAAGATGATCAAATGATTGGAGAACTTATCCTATGTGGAAACACTGAAGGAGTCAGTTGGAGAAAAGAAGTCTCAGGAGTGACATTTTCGTAGTTTCCCAGTGCTCAAAGGATGGCTATAAGGAGGACAGAGGCTCTTTCCTCACAAGAAGCCACATGGAGAAGCCAAAGGACAACAGGTACAAGTTTTACTGGGAAAGGTTTATTCTTTATATAAGAAAGAAAATTTTCACAGAGAGAAAAACAAATCACTACAACAACCTACTCAGGAACAGGATGGAGTCTTCAGCATTGGAGGTTTTCAAGATGCAATTGGACAGGGTACTAGAATCTCATTCAGGCTCTCCGTTGCTCGAAAAAGTTGGATCTGGTCTGGGCTGTTTTATAACTTTATGATTGACATGTGCCACAACTGATGTATAAAACAAGGCATCTCTTCTGGGGATGATGGCAACACGACACATACATCTTTAAATGTGGGTTCCTGGTCTTTAGTGTTTGGCACCCATAGCACTGCACCTGGGAATTCATGGCTCCCAAAAATCAAATGATTTTCAATCAGTGATAGAAAACTTTGACCTCCTTCCCTTGGTCCAAGTTACGTACCTATCTGGGAGCTTCTCAATGCTGGGGCAAACACCAAAAAGCCAGGAGACTATCAAAGACTATCTTAAGAAAGGAATTATTTAAAACCTCTTCATAGTTCTTCTCATTTTGGATCACTCCTGATTCTCTCACCAGTACAGGAATTCTGTCAAGAGTAGGAGAACGAAACTGTATAACTCAACATGACAAAGTAATAGGTACAGTACTGCCAGCTCCTGCAAATTTACAAATTAAGCCAATTCTTGACTTCACTGCAAGAATTCCAGCTAGGTCACACCACCTTGTCTAGAACAAGTTACTACCTCTCTCCGCAAAATTTGTCCTGCCTAAATTATCTCCTTCCTTGGAGATATTTAAAAGTTAAATGGACACAGTCCTGACAATCTCCTTTTGGTGTCAGAGGGGTTGGACAAGATGACCTCTAGAAGTCCCTTCCAACTTCAACCACTCCATGATTTTATGATTAGAAGTCACAATTCAGACCAAATTACAAGTAGCAGTGCCTTGTACTTGAAGTTCAGGACGCCTTGTCAGGTCCAGTTTCAAAATCAGCTAGTTTTGTGTCCCAAACTTTCATGACTCTCTGTAGTGCCTTTGCTTTTGCTACTCCAGTGGCTCATCTTCTTCCAGACCTTGTAACCTTTTCCCAGAGTTCTTGAGGAAGGAGAAGTGAGAAAGAAAAAAAATAAGAGCTACTGCTGCATTTTTTGCAAGTTTTGAACTGCAGACCTTTCTCCATCTTCACCTCTCCTGAAAGAAGTGGTAATAGATCCTCTAACTATAAGGAACATTTAAGTCCCCGTTTGTATGTGTATCTGACTCTCTTCTTTTCGAGGGGTGAGGAAATGGGATGATAACCAATCAACGGCACAGGAAACAACAGGAAACATGAAAGCCAATAGTCCCCTGTCATTGCCAAGCTATTTTTGATCCTGCAAAACACAGACCATAAGTCACATAAACTTGTTAAACAGCAGCTCTCCTGACTACAAGCAGAGCAGGCAAGAAAATGGGTTAATATCACTCTAATACAGCGATTCGAGAGCTGCTTAAGTATGACTGCTTTGACTAAAGAAAGTTTAATATTTAATTATAGTATCCAAGGCAGCAAATTTAAATAATGTAATTAAGACACATCACACAGGAAAGTAAGCACTATTTTGTACTTCTGAAAACTGTAGAGGTAAAATTACTTAACTAGGCCCACACAAATAAGTCAATGACAGACAGGGATGTAAAACCCAGGCTTTCCATTAACAGCGTGCTCTCATGGATTGCACTGCACAACAGCAGATTTTAGCAGAGGATATGTTTTATATTTTTTACATGTGTCCTCCAGTCATTGGGTATACCTTCGCACACTAAAACACCTGTGGTGATTCTTCCATTCTTGGGTCTTCATGCTGATATATCTCAGTCCAAGAAAACCAGATACTAGATACTCACGTACGTCGTTGAGAGTCTTAAGGTTACTTTTAAAATACAAATTGCTTACCTTGACAAAAAACAATGAAGGTCAACTTACATCAGCTGAGTTAGTAGCCTGAGAGCTGTATTATATCATTGGTTTTGCAGTGTGTAGCATTCAGTCTGAACAGTCTGATCCATGATATAAATATCCAGACAAGAAACACTACATATTTTCACTATGAGTAGCATGAACAGGCAACAGCTATATCAAAAATTTATTGCCAATAACCTTTATAGTTGCAGGAAAATCCCACATTCAGTTTCTTTTCTTCATTCATTTCTTCTTTATTTGTGAACTTCGGAAATGTTGTTACATTTAAAGGCAGACAATACACATACTATTTCATAGTTTTCTGGAAAGTTTTTTTTAAATGTAGTGCTCATGATCTTTACCAGCTGTTGAGTCAAATTTGGCATAAGCTTGTTCCTTTGTGTACAGCCTGCAAATAATGTGGATTGTAAAGCAAGTAGAGCATAAACACAGTATCAATTGCAGGCTGGGATTCCCCTGTGCTTTTACAGGGAATCTTGGCTGATAGTTGTATTTGCTTTTGGGTGAGGTCTGAAGACCAAGCCCATGGTAGTTAACCTTTGAATATCAGAATATAATACAAGCTTTAAAGACAAGCCATTAAAATAAGGAAGGAAAAAAAAAATCACAATACATAATAAAAACTTGTATGCGCCATTGCCATCATTCAACCACAGAATCACAAATCACAGAATTACCAAGGTTGGAAAAGACCTACAGTATCATCCAGTCGAACCATCCATCTATCACCACTAGTTCTCACTAAACCATGTCCCTCAACACAGCATCCAAACGTTCCTTGAACACCTCCAGGGTCAGTGACTCTACCACCTCCCTGGGCAACAATTGTATATTTTCATGCTTTCATAATACTTGCATAAATATGAAGTGATCTTTTGTTTTCTCCTTTCCTATGCTGGATAAAGTAATTTGTGCCGTAGTAATGGTACCTGGATATTGTATAAGGCAGTGCAAAAATGCCTTTCTGAATACTCCTGGTAAGCTAAGAACGAGTTGTTAAGTTACAACAGGATCCAAAATCTAAACAGTTGAGTGTAAAGGTTTTATTAGGTAACATACCTCAAAACAGTTAAGTTGTTATTTCCCTCCTAAGTGCAACCAATGCCTTACCTTGTTAACAAGCATCCAAGGAGGTCAAAACTGCTTACAAATACTTAGGAGATACTGTCACTCTGAAGTCTAGTCTGCTGGGCAAACTCAATATTTTTAGCTCCTGAACCTGCTCAAAATCCCTCTGACAATACCCACAGCTTGAAAAATGCAGAAAAAATGAAAAAGCTTTCTGTTTCCCTATTGCTTTACGAAGAACCGTACACCCGCAAGGCTGACTCTGCAGAAGAGAAAATCCCTACGCAGACTTATGGAAAGATTTTGTAAAGGACAAAAAAAGTCTATAATATACATTTATAACAGCAACAGAAAGCATCTTATACCTTTAAAATTACAATTTCTCATTATCTCATTAAGTAAATTGCTAGTGAAGTTAATTCAATTAACTTCAATTAATTCTCTACCTAAAGACCTGTGTGCTATAGCAGAAGAAAACAGGCATGTACTGGACATCCATTGAAAGATTAACCGTAACCCTTGGCTAGGGCTCCAACAAAGACCATTGAGTTGTGAATTACAGAGAAGATAAACTGCAGCTTTTTAAAGTAACTCAGGTAGGAATAAGATTGAAGCCATGGAATTGTAATGGTTTATGTAGAAAAACTGATGTTACTTCAAATGGAAAAGCGAGTTTTCTCTAACAACCTAGTCATGAGACTCTTGAGTTCAAAATGCTCAAAATGCTTTGCACTGGATTGCAAATGCTAAGCTGGCAGTAATTTGTCCTGTTGAGATCATTATTGTTTCCAGTAAGAAAACATTTTTGTCTTTAAAAAGTCATTAATGCATTCAAGATTCTACTGAATACAACTAGCAGAAACATAACATACAGAATATGAACTGAATTCTATCTATCTTTTAACATCACAAATGGTGTTTATACTTGATTCTGTTACACTGGAAAGAATGTGTTTTCCTTGTAAACTGAAAAAAATAAAATAGAGCTTTCTCACTTATCCAACCTTCAGCACTGGAAAAGTTGCAAGACAATACCTGGAAGGCAAAGAAAGGGATCCTTTCTTTATGTCAACATCTTAGGCAGCTAGTGAATCAGCCTTCCTAAAATAGATACCTAAGATACGACAGAGAAGGATGTCTTCCAAGGGCCCCGGAGTAAAAGCTGTTATTGTTTTTCACATTCTGAGTCTGAGAGCAAACCACTCTCCGGAGAAATAAATTAGAAAGTTAGATCAGATCTTTTTTAAATACTCACTGTTACAGACCACAGAGAATAAATTCTTTTAAATGCATGCACTTTTACATTCAGAAGTACATAATTTGCTGGAAAGTGCTCAGGTACATCCAGCAATGGATCTCTAATGACTACATTTTATTATTTTAAAAACAATGTCTAAATGTGGTGAGACTGCACAGAATTTAAACTCAGGAATGTAATGCAGTATTTGAAACAGAGAGTTCTCAACTCCAGTGTTTATAAGCATCTTCACTCCAGATACATCCTAGAATACACATATAAAATACAGAGTTAATTGCTGTACCATACTGACAATATCTAGATAGTGCTATCACATTTAGACAATGCTTAGTATGTCTCAGTTGTCTGTCCCAGGGACTGCAGAGTACTGTGACATTTTCAAGCAGAAGTCCACATTCAGCCGAATTCTTTTATGCTATTAATTCCACTTCTCCATAGCAACTACATAGCTATCCTTGCCTACTCAGACTGAAAATATCAGATAGCCTGTTATTTATAGCCTATTATTCTATTTTCTGTGCCTTTCCGTATACTGTATTCTTGAACTTTCAGAAAGCCAACAGAAGCAGAATGTCCCTATACTGCCCCTTTGTGGGGATATTTGGAAGCATTCAGAATTCAAAGCTTTTAAAGTGATGGTATAATCCACCCTCCAATTTTGCGCACATACATAAGTCATTAAATGCAACAGTCCATGAAAAACAGGTTTTACTGTTTCTCAAGTTTAATCCATCTATTCACAGGAAAAATCCGTGTTTCCTATATTCCTAACACAATTAGCAGTTTCTGCAACCTCCCATTCCTCCTCCTGTCACCTCTTTGACACCACTGCTGTTGTAAAAATCGAATCTCCAAAGCAATTAATATAAATTAAATCAGTTTTATTACTGCTTTCCAAACACAAAAGTCAAATTTTCAAAGGTAATAACAACAACAAGAGCTGGAAAGAGAGCAATTTCTTATTTTCTTATAACAGTCATCATTGCCACTTCGGATACTTAATGCAGAATGACAGGAACATAAAGTGAATGGTCAGGACAGTTGAAATATTTTTTTATTTTCCCTTTATTGCTTTGTTTACAATTATTATATCAGCATACAACTATCATATTAAGAGATAGCAAAGAACAAGTAAGAGGTTACCTGAGAACATGAAAGTCCACATTCTTCAATCCTGGGAATAATATGACAATCATAATTCCAAAACAGAATTATAAGAAGAATCAGAACACGAATACTTATCATCATCCTAAACTGAAAACAAAAACAAAAACAAAAAAAAAAAAGGGAAAAAGAAAAAGAAAAACCTCAGAAGAAATCTTCTACTCTGACAATTCTCTCTCTCAAGCCAAAACTTCAGTATGAATTTTAGTCCCTCCCACAGCACCTTTCAACTCCTCCCACTAGAAGTTTCCAAAGACAGAAAATTGCTAGTTGTGGGAAATATAAAGCATGCTCAGTTCATTTATTGTGTGCCTTAGTGAAAAATGGGAAACATGAATTTCTGACAATCACAGTAAAAGCCTTTTTCTTCTGGATTTCACCATGTCAGATTTGAATGAGGTTTAGTGCGTTTCTTTTCTGTAATTCTGTATATTTATGGGAATTTTTGTTCTAGCAGGCAGCTTCACTGCAATCAAAATGCATTATTATGTCTATTTCTTCTCTTGGTTTTCTAATGCACCAAAATAAAAATGTATTTTTTAAAAAAAGAACAGTTGTGTTGGGATAAGTAGTCTTGGAAGACTGATTTCTTGCTTCTCATCAAGAAGAAAAACAGCTTCTTTATCCTAGGAATCTGTGTTTTGGATTTATTTTGCATATTATATAATTGTATTGACAGAAGCCTCTTGTCCTATGGCCTACCTCCAGTTTTTGGATTTTCATTACATTTGGGAAGCAGGCTTTGCTGAAGAAGCTGAACACCACCGGCTCTGAAAGCTGTGTATGAGAGAGCTACAACAACTCAATAATACATTGCTTAGGAATGCATTTCTTGGTGCTATCCTACAAAGTATCAACCACAGGGAATATGCATTCCATAAAACACACTTTCTGGTTCATATGGAGGATATGTGGTATGTTATGCCTGTAGGTGGAATAGAGAAGTATTACTCCACAGAGGGTTTGCTCACAACTTAGAGATATCTTCCAGCAGGGCAGTGCTAGAACCCACACCTTCCATGCTCTAATTGAAACTTTCACATTAATAACAGTAGGAGATGCACAATGAAATTCATCCGATAGGATGAAGCTTTACCAATATTTCTTTTGGTTAGAGATGATGTCTACTCTGTCAATGTATCTACTGTATTTATATTTCAGTATTTTAGATACTGTCACATGAGTCCAGTTCGTCAGTTTTCCAATTTTTTTTTTTAAGATGAAAAGTGGTAACAGTCACATTACTGCACAAATTGTCATTAAATTATTTTGGCTAAAAAATAACAAGTAAATGTCATCACTTGTAAATGTAAAAATGCACTTCGCCAAAGATCCACCCAGTCTACTCTCCCGTGACAAGCAAGATCCATAGCACATACTTGGACAAAATAAGAAAGTAATTAAATATAATATGCTACTTTTATGAATATTTTTAGCATAAATACTTCCAAGTGATCCATAGCTTATGAATTTCCTGAACTGAAAGCCATGTGTATGTCACTATTTTTAATAGCTATTTCTGGACCTTTCTTACATGAATTTGTACAATAACGTCTGTAATAACATTTGTACAAATGGCATCTATTTATCCTTCTAGTTTTCAAAACATCCTGTGGCAATGAGTTACACTATTAAACTATGTCTACTTGCTTTGTTTTGAGTTTAAACTGCTTCTAAATAGGTTAGTAGGGTTCTTTTCTTGTTCTTGCATTAGAAAATTGAGCATTGCCTTATTAATAATATTAATTTTAAGATAAAGAATATACCTCTTTATTTTCACTATACCCTTTTGTAAGATGGAGGTCCTGCTCAGGACTGTTCAGGAGTGAGCAGCCCAAAGACCATTAATACAATAGCACAGTGATGTTGGCCGAATCATCAGTGGCATGATTTGCCTCCAACAAAAAGGCATTGTGCCTCTCCCTTGGTGTATCACATTTACCAGTATATTTACTGCAGAAAAGCCAGTTCAGCATACACCACTGTTAGTCGTTTTTCAACTTCAGCTTCAATTGCAATTTATGGGACCCTGTAGAACACTGAGTGAGACATTTCCACCAGCTTACCCTTTAGTATGTTTCCCTGTAATGAACTCTACTGCAAGCAACTACTTCATGTTTTATTGTGCCATTATATGCCTTAAGCATAAGGTGTCCTTTCACATCTCCATTTCTAGTCAGCTCCATAGACTCCTTATGGGTCTTCATTCTCATCTTTAGTTAAAAAAGATGGTATTTTACCTTTCTTAAAACTACTCATTCATTAAAATCTGCTAAATTATGTCTCATTGGAGGAATTTTGGGAGATATCTTAAATATGTTCTCTTCTGAGCTTTCACTATATTACTTTAAAACAAGGTCTATGAGCCTGGAAAGCCTCTACCCTTAAAGTTGCTCCTTTTTATTTCCTTTTGGACACTTGTTCATTTTACGTAGTTCCACCCTTTCAGTTGCTCCTTTTAAGTTCCTTTTGAACACTTGTTCGTTTTGTATAGTTACCTTTTTATTCATACTTTAGCGTTGCACATTTTTTGGATATTGAACTTGTGCCAATATTGAAGAGTGGCTTTTTAAGTCGCTGCTTGGAAATGCACCAAGAGTTCTTTTCTTCCTATGGGGTCTATGATTACTTGCTCCAAGCAACAGTGATTTAAAGTGTTTAAGTCATTTATAGTGTTTATACTGATTAAGTTTCTGTATCAAGACCGGGGGTAACACTCCTCCATTTTCATAGAAGTGACTGGTGTCACTCACTACTATTACATTTTCTCCTTTCTCACTCTCTCTGATGTTTCTTAGCACATTTCTGTAACCATACGAACACACTGGTCAGTAGCACTGCTCTAACAGTATGCTCTTTCAGTCCTGAAAGTTCCCGTAATAGCTGCTACTAGATTCAGTGAGCTCTTAATAACCTTGTCATTTTATATGTTATTTGACAGTAAACTCTTTTAAAATTATGTCTCAACCAGCGCAATCTATATTTCCATTCTCATATAATTTGTATCCTGGTATTTCAAGAGATACCACCACTGTTCAAGTATGTACAAGGAATATTATCTGGAAACAAAAGTTAGGATAGGCATATCACTAGGTATACCCAAGTAGTCAGATATTGTGACTTCTTTTGTAGGAGTTTAAGTGCAGAAATCTACATAAATTTCAACCTGGCTACACATGTACTGACTTTGTTGAGGTGAACATGTCAATGCCTAGGTTGGTAGGCATGTCCCTGTCACATCCAGACTGGAGAAGTCCCAGCCTTCTCTGGTCCACAATAGCCACATTCACACTACATTTTGCAAGAGTATTCTGCGGTACAGCACTACATACTTTCATGTCTCACCAACACAGGCACACATATTATTATTACAGCTGTCTTGAGATGAAGGGCCATAGCCAGCACAGCTCCATGCCTTCTCTTTGAACTCAGTGTGCAGTCACACTGCCTGCACCAAAGAGCAGACATCTTGCCTAAGGGCCACTCACATCAACCAAAAGACAGCTGAGTGTTAATAACTCAAAAGCTTCTTGTCATGCTAGGCAAGCTTTGGAGTAGAGCCATGTGGGGTACTACAGTCATTAGAACAAAATATTCAGTATGATTCAGAGCCACTAAGGAGCTGCAGTTTTACAGAAGTTTGCCTACATCTCCTGTGCTGAGTGACCCCACACGCCCAGGGCATGTACTGAATCAGTCACCTGTGACCCAGCCAGCCTGCCCTGCAGCCACCCTCTGCCCCGCGCCATCATGGCAGCAGCGGTGCCCTGCCGAGCGGCCTGGCCCATCCCCGTGTGTGCACCCATTGCTCAGCACCAACCGAACATCAGTGTGCGACTGGCACTGTATGGGCTGAGACCAGGGCACTGGGACGGCACGATGCAGTGCTGACTCCAGTGACGGCAAATAATTGCATGCATTTTGATACACTGGCTGAACACAGCCATGTCTCTGTTTTGATAAAGGAATTTAAGAAGAGGTTTTTGCCATGTGATGGATGGCAGCATAGGGGCTGTCTGACAGAATGGCATCTGACATGGATGTGCATATGAAGCAAAGGTGTTTCATGTGGAAAAAAATGCGTGTAATTGAATTCTTCCATACAGAAAAAAAAAAATTGCACCTGTTGACACTCATCATTGCTGAATGTTGATAGAGACCAAGCAGTGGCTGTGAGCACAGTGAGGCGGTGCATGGTGTGGTTCAGCACTGGCAACAGCGACAGTGGGTCACCTTCACTGCTGCAGATTTTTATGAGTGCAGCATGCAGGCTCTTGTTCATTGCTGGTAAAAATGCATAGCTAATGATGGTGACTATGTTGAAAAAGTGTGTTCTGTAGCTGAGAATTTGCTCCCTCAGATAGTGTTATTGTGCCCTCTGTATCTGTTGTAATTTATGAGAATAAATAGGAGGCATTACTTTTGGAGTCATCTATGTATATGGGGCCCAAGAGAATTTCTCTTCACTCATTGTGGCCCAGAAAAGCTAAAAGGTTGGACACCTAGGAACTAACCAGGGGCACTGAAGTGCCACAGGCTAGTTGGTGACACAGGTGTTGCCTAAGTACCCCTCTTGTATTCAACATTTCACTATTGAAAACCAGTCACCTCTTGCTTTGTCTACATGATCCAAAGGACCCCACAGTCATTCTCCGTCCTGTTTCACACAAAAGTGCTAAGTATTCAGCAATGATGGCCAATGATAAAGCAGGCAGCACCCTAGGAGTATTGCCTACAACCTATAGCCAAAACACACCCAGAACTGCAGGTAGAGGTTGGAAATGTCATCCTGAGCATGTCTGCAGTACAAGGAGGAGAATTAAATGCTCAGTGGGATGCAAAAAGAGAAGGCTGCTATTTCATCTGTCACAAGGTTCACTACAAGCAGGCACTCATACCCAGATCCGTTGTTGATGAGATTACACAGTTTTACCATTTGTCTTTCAATTGGTTCCCTTTGGAAAATGCAACTTTCAAAGCACGGTCTTGAAGCAGAGGAAGGTCTGGTACAACAGACACCTACGGATTCATTCCCATGTTTGCAGCTGCTATTAAAACCATGTATACTGTGTCAGGGCAATAATTTCTAAGTAAGAAGTTATTTACTTCCGGGTAGAAGAACTAGCCAGGGTATTGTGTCTGGTGATGTTGCTTCCCTGTCAAAGCAGAAAAGTCTCTCCTGTGAATGAGTGTCTCCTTATTTCCACTTCTCAGCCCACCCCCCTCCTTTGTATAAGGGAAAGGGCAAGAAAGGTTGAGTCACTGCTGGAAGGAGTCCCTGCCCTCACCCTTCTGGCTCTGATACAAATACCACAATAACACACTTCTCTACTGAGCACTTCTAGTGGTATGCACTGACCTGAACAGACTCATGCTTGACCAACTTGACAAGTTCCAACGATGAGACGCCTAGCCCAATGGACAAGGGGAGAAAGGCCTTTCACACTGGCCCCTTTGCCTGTGGCACCAACTAGTAAGCAGTACCCTTATCTCAATCCAAAAGTTTTCTCATCGGGGAGTGAGTGAGCAGTTGGGTGGGAGTTTGGCCCTTAGCCAAGGTTACTCCACCAGAGGTACCAGACAGGCACCATCTGAATTTGTGTATTGACACCAACACTTGTCTACATAACTAAGCTTTTGATTTAGCAAGGTATCACCAATTGGTGTGGTTTTTTCCCTCTCCAAGGAAATCTGTGCACTGTATCCATTCTTTTCCACTCTGATGTGCTTACAGATACTGCCTCTGGTATAAGCTATGTAAGATGAGCTGCACTTGCAGCTGAAGGAGAAGCACTGTTCTTCCTGTGCACAAACCCAGCAGCGCCTGTCTGACACCAGCACAATCACTGCTACTAACCCTGCAGAAAAAGTGCAAAAATGCATACAAACATGCATTAGCTACAAATTATGGACTGATAGGCTGGTCAGCTTCTGTGCCAGTCAACAGTGCTCCATTTTTGCAGTAATAATGGTGCTAAATGTGTAAGGGTTTTGTTTATAATATTGCAAGTTAGTTGCTAATAACAAATCATCTTCAACATCAATTTAAGTCTTCATCACCTTATTTATGAAAAAAAAAAAAAAAAAAAAAAAAAAAAACAGAGAAAACTAAATGCAAACCCCACATTTTTTCAAAGACCAAAGTGCTCTGAATGACTTCAGACATATGGACATAAGACACTGCTATCAGTTATCACTTTGTCCAATTTCCAGGATTGGAGCAGGCATTCAGAAATAGATATGAATGCCTCTGCAGTAGAGCTGTGCAAAAGGAGCTGCAGCATTTGCACGTTTTCTCCCACTTGAAAGTGTTTCCAGAGACAAAGCGTGCCATCTTCTGCTTATTATTTTGTGTGCTTTCAGAGAGGAAAAAGCCATGAAACCTAATTTCAATTGAATCCTACATCTTGAAAATACTTGTTAGAGAGATGCATAGTATACTTCGATAACAGCAGCCTACATGTAGCAAGCACTTTTAGACTTTCAGTGGTTATAGCTGTTTAAGCTGCAATTTAGGCACTTCTTCCTCAGAAAGGAATCTGAAGCTGAGTTAGATACCAGTCTCTCTTTGATGTGAGGGGTGTGTAGAGGTTGAGAAGAGTGCCTGTAACTGCAAGCATCTTGGCCAGCTGCCTGGTGCGTGGCTATCGACAAATGCTAAGAGAGTGCACTTAAACAGTGCGCCTTCTTAAGAGCTGATTGATAACTGCAAAGATACACTTTGTTCCCACGGTTCTTCTCTTAAAAGGCAATGATATCTCCTCTTCACACACTTAAATATCAAAAAGAAAAACAGAGCCAAGCATTTTGCATTAATATTGGCTGGATTAATGCAAAATCACACTCAAATAACAACAAAGTAAAGACTAGAAACATGCACAGTCCATGGTGGTTTCCACTTGAAGATGATTCAGCCATTCACCTATGAACTGACAGTTCAGGGACTGCAGACAGAAGTTTGAAAACCCCTCCAAGCTGAGAATCACTCTGGCCCCAAGGGTTCATCCTCTCAGATGTGTGCTCTCATCCCCAGACTTATACATAAAACATGGACATCAGCACTTCATGTAAAGCAGCCACAGATGCTTTTTAAACAGAACCTGATCAAAACAGCGCATTAAACAAGTTCCTGAAACAAAGTTTTTTGGTAGAACACCACCTAGTTCTTCCTAGACTCTTGAGGAACATTGACTTTAATTTGAATCTATCTAAACCTTTGCAACACAGGCTGAATTACAGATGCTAACATTATTTTTTATCTGGAGAAGCACAATATCCTAAGAGGGGTATTTCCCTCTTAGGGAAAGAGGCAGGGGCATAAGCCTCTTATTTTAATCTAGCCCTGGTGAACAGGTACTTTCCTCATTTAACTTCTTTCCCTGCATGCCTCAGCTGCAGGCACAAACCCCTAAAATAACGTTTGCTATGCAAATACTGCACGTCTTGCATCTCATTCTGAAAGCCTCAAGAAGCACATGAATCTACTGTAAGATTTTAGGTAGTAACAGAATGTCTCATTTCTTCCTGGCAAACTACCTGAAAAAGACACATTTTTATGCTATACTTGACATTATACTTCGAAAGATCTCTCCTGTAAATCCAAAGGGAACAATGGCAGCAACACAAATTTAATATATTTGTATTCCAACAATTTCAACATACTTTAAAAACAATCAGAACCTCTTTATATCTTATTTTTCTTTTAAAATTTTGCAATGTAAAGACCTATTCATTGTCCTAATCTAATTTTTAGCCATGGCTGGGATTTAAAGCAGTTAATTGCGGTAGCAGAAATGCACTGAACAATAGAATAGTAATGAGAAAGTAATTCATTTCTTTTCACTGAGTATGGAAGGACAATCAGCTACTCTGTAAATGTCTTCAATACAGAATAAAAAGGAAACATTTTGCCAGAGGGCCTCTTTGTGCATTTCTGTGCAACTCATGCACACAGAACTGTGGCAAATGCTGCACAGAAATGTTGACACCATCTGCTCAAGGTAGGTGTCACTCTCGAGGCAAGCAATGTCTATTAGTATTCCAAGAATCTGTTTGACTTTCATCTCATTACAGCATTCAGAACCTTAAAAAAAAAAAAAAGTGTTATTCATGGCATCTCTCAACACCTTGTCTAAGCACATATATCATTACAATAGAAAACATTCCACAGCTTAAGGACTTTGTAACTGTAAGATATATCTGACAGCTGTATTGACACGGAAGAGGGAAATGGGTTTTGGCTGGAGAATAGTTCCTTTGCTTAGATTGGGATGCTTTCTTTTGTAGAAAAGAAATTGAGTTGTTTTGTTTTGTTTTGTTTTGTTTTAAAAAAGACATCCAATGGTGTTCATAATATCCACGAAGAGAAAGTCATGTGGAGACTTGCTTATACAAAACAGAATCAACATCAAATTTGAGAGAAGATTCACATCCTTAGAATACACTTGTACTTTTATCCTTCACCCTGGACAATGACGCCAGCATAAAACAAAAGTTTACCATTCCTCACACACTGGATATCTTGAAGCTTCAACTAGACTATGTCAAGTGAACAGAAAGACATTTTGTGAATGGTGAGAAATCCATTCCACTCTTCATGAACCAGCGAAGTATGTTTAGATGAACAATTCTCTGTGCACATTCCTAAGTCTGCAGGTGTAAGACAGTATTCACAGTTGTTAAGCCTTTCCTGACCACCCACTGAAAGACAGGATTGCCTGGCACTAGGAAAGCACTGACACAAATTTGCCCTTTGCCCCGGCAATCCTACAGTAGAGAGCTCAATATCGTACAGTCATAGAATATCCTGATTTGGAAGGGATTCATAAGGATCACTGATTCCAATTCCTGACTCCATGCAGGATCAATCAAAAATCAGACCGTATGTCTGAGAGTGTTGTCCAAGAGCTCCTTGAACTCAAGCAGCTTGGTGCCATGATAGCTGCCCTGGGCAGCCTGTTCCAGTGTCCAACCACTCCCTGGTGAAATACCTTCTTCTGATATTCAACCTGACCCTCCCCTGATTGTGTAAAGATGTGCCCGATTATGGCAGGACTCGGGTTCAAACTCTCCTTTTCATACTTCCATCCTGATAAATACCTCTTTAGATATACATGCCTTGTTCTGCCCTTTATTGGATCAATATTTCTCTCTCGTGAGTGAATTTTTGATTTATTTCTGCAGTTCCCCAGATACTCCCTCTCTCAGCAACCTGCCACCAATCCCTGTTTCCCAGCAGATTTGAAAAAATCCTTGAATGGCATAGTTATATCCTGATTATAACCGAAGTATATTTTGCAGTACCCAAGCATGTGTAATATGGGTCATAAAACAATACTGTGTACCATTGATTAAATACATAAACACTGAGTTTCTGTACTTATCCAGCTCTGAAATATCCAGCCATCATCCCTGATCTAACTGAAATGGAGCTCATAGTAATGATTTGTGCCAGTGTGTCAACAAGCTTCATTCCTTAAGATTTTTCTAAATAATTCTTTGCTTAGATAGAAGTCATTTTTTGTATAAGCTTTTAAGAAAATAAAAGCCACACAAAAGGAAAGAGCAGAATTAGGCAAGGGCAACTTGTGCAACTATGTGATAAAGCAATTTGTATTACACCAGCACATGCCAGCAGTAGGTAGGAGGGATATTGTTTCCTTAACACTTGTCCTCACTCCTCAGGAAAGTCACCCAATGATTGCAAAAGAATGGACTAGATGCACTAGACAATTAAACTCAGTCAACCTTTTTGATTCAGATGAGATTTGAATTACAATAGGAATTTGGGATCCTTACTACGGTTTCCAGATACATCTCCATCCACCCTTACAATTCTCTGTACATCACTGAAGTTATAATGTAACTGTTATACATAAATGTCTAGAATTGTATAAGAAGCTGTGATGATAATAAATTTGAATTGCAATCATTTTATAGAATTGCAGAATCATAAATGTTGGAAAAGACCTCTACAATCATCAAGTCCAACCATCAACCCATCCTCACCATGCCGACTAACCATGGCCCTCAGTGCCACATCTAAACGCTTCTCGAACACATCCAGGGACAGGGTCTCCACCACATCCCTGGGCAGCCTATTTCAGTGCCTGACCACTCTTTTGGAGAAGAAGTTTTTCCTAATATCCCCCCTGAACCTCCCCAGCACAACTTACGGCCATTTCCTCTTGTCATATCACTGGTTACCCAGGACAAGAGGCTGACCCCCACCTCGCCACAGTCTCCTTTCAAGTAGTTGTAGAAGGCAATAATGTCTCCCAGAGCCTCCTCTTCTCCAGACTAAACAATCCCAGTTCCCTCAGCTACTCCTCATAAGACTTGTGCTTCAGACTCCTCCCTAGCTTTATTGCCCTTCTCTGAACACGCTCCAGGGCGTCAGTGTGTTCCTTGTACTGAGGGGCCCAAAACTGAACACAGTATTCAAGTTGCCACCTCAACAGAGCTGATTACAGGGGCATGATCATCTCCCTAGCCTGCTGGCAACGACTACACTATTTCTGATACAAGCCAGGATGCCATTGGCCTTCTTAGCCACCTGGGCACACTGGTGGCTGATGTTTAGATGGCTGTCAGCTAATACCCTCAGAACCTTTTCCTCCACACAGCTTTCCAGCCATTCTGCCCTAGGCAGAGGTATACCATACCCAGAGGGGTATGGTAACCCCAAGAATGAGGTTGCTGTGGCCAACATGCAGAACTCGGCACTTCGTCTTGTTGAAGCTCACACAATAGGCCTCAGTCGAACCGTTTTAGTTACATCAGTGGGAAAAAAAAATACAGTATTCATCCTTTAAAAATGTATTAATTGCTAGCTATGCCTTGACTACTTTTAAAAACAAATTAAAAAAAAAAAAAAAGAATAATTAACACCCTTATCTGTATATACATCCCTCTTTTTGCTTTTTTTCTTTAGCACCCTGTGGTATTCCATTGCTGGCATTTAAACAACACGCTTGGAGAGGAATACAGAAGCAGCTGTATTTCAGAAGTCCTCTAAAATAAATCAAATTATTGTAAGCTGTGTTTCATTAAATCTAATCAATACCTCAATAACTCTAAAGGCATTCCACTGCCTACTTACTCTCTGGAAATGAAACACTGGCAAATTGATCCTTTGACTAACCCTCAGCCTAGCATGGAAAAAAACACTTCGTTCAGGCACTGTGTTGGCACTGTCCTCCTTACTTTGAGGGCAGATCTAAAATTAAAACCCTGCCAAGTTCCTCTTGCTCATATCATCAAACATTCAGTCATATGAAGCAAATTTTAAGTTAGCGAATGACATTCACATGCCACTTAAAAATACTTTTACATCCACTTAAAAACTTCTGTATCTGTGGGCTTGCATGTTTGGAAGTAAATCTGTTCGTACTTTCTGAACTGTTGCATAATCTTTGTTTTTGTACTTAACAACAATCCTCCTACTGAAAAGGAAGAAATCAGACTCTGGGGAAGTCCAGAGAAACAACCTATTATTCTGATTAGAAGTGTGTTTTGTTTTTGTATTCTTAAAAAGGAACAATTTGTGTTTTTTTTTTTTAAGAGGCCACATTTAATTCCTAAGATGATTGTCCAGGCTGTGGACATCCAGTCAGCTGACTGATGGAGTATGGAACTTCGGAGAGCCTCAGAGCAGAAGTATGTACTCTGTAAATGATAGCTTCACAACCATGCATCCTCCTTCAAATACTTTGACCTTTTAATTGCTCTGTGTATTTGTTATTCACAGTGAAGAATCACTGATCTTCCTTTGAATGTGGCATCAGTAAGATAAGACTACTTTAGAATAGTTCTTCAATTACCAAACTAAGATGTCTTTTTTTCTTGCAACAGTAGTTATTTGCCGTGCCCGAAATATCTGCCATGCAAGAAGTATCCTCCAGTGGCAGGGAACCTCGTATTCTAAGCATGTAAAAAGCCTTGACTTCAGAGGATGCGGCTATTTCCAGCTTTAGTATATGCTAGCAGCATAGCTTTCCAAAAAGCTACAAAGAAAAGTATGCAAGCACTTTTCAAATACAACATAGGTTATGATTATGACCCATTTGCCAGTCCATCTCACAGGCGTTGTGAAAGTTATAACAGCCATGGAAGCTGTGCAACTTTCTAAAGGAAGCTCGCTTTTAAAAGCTATAAAATTTCATTCTCTTCTCACATAATAGAAAGGAATGCATCTTTAAGGCCAAACTTTATAGTTATGAAAACTATGCTCCAATGTTAGATGTAGTTAAGTAGCTGAATGACTAATGCATCTACTTCATCTTCCCGAAGAACCCTGGGGGTAAATGAGGTATCTTGAAGGTAAACATTTTTGCATTCTCCATTACCACTGTAAGATGTGCATTACCAGGACATCCCAAATATTAGATTTTACTTATGCATATTCTCTTGCAGGAGAGAAGATGGTGAAACAACAGAATGTTTCTGACTGTATTTGATGTTGTAATGTGCTCAGTTTTCAAGACCCAACTCAGATTTGGTTTGCCTTTGTAATTGTGCACCTATATGTGAATAACCTGTGAACATCCTGCATCTGGCAAGGTGAATGTCTCCTGTCATTGACTGCTCTGCTCTCTGGAGTGAGGATCCAGAGCTCCTGCAGTATGTTACAAAGCCAGCTAAATATTCTATGGAAAAAAAAAACATTCTGACTAAGTAACTGCTTAGGTCATACATTCTGTGGCTTTGTGCAGAAATAGTGTAATATTAATAGAGTTAGTAATTTCCAAGGGTTTCCATTTATGTAATCATGATACAAATTCTCTTATTATATCTGTCTTGGATGGTAAGAAAGGAAAACATCTCTTTGTTCTTGATCATAAGAGAGGACACCATATCTATCTTGCATTTATGACCAGATGTTTCATCATTGGCCAAAAACTGCCTCATTCACAGTTATAATAATAAGGTTGCTGAAATCACATGGTATCCAAGTTGCAGATAGCAATTACCAGTACTGCTAGGTCTCATAGAAAAGGGTTCCGTTTTTTTTGTATATTTGATTACCAGTGACATAAGAAGTCAAAATCCTAAAAATCCTAAAAGAAATGATATATTCAGCCTTACTATGCAGGGCTCTAGTAAGTAATCAGATACTTACATCAGCATGGAGCCTGTGCAGATCAAGTCTAAGTGGTTTAGAAGTAATTTGCAATGTTGTATAAATAACTATTTATGTAACAACAGCCGAGGAGTAAGGATGAGAAGAAGAGAGCAGTTTGAGAAAGTGGAACACACTAGGGGTTAGTTTGTGTTTTACTTTAATTTAATCCTTTGTTGGCTTAGGACGTAGCTTTTTGAGAAAGCATGCTAACCTTCAGCCAATTTTTTGTATTTGCAAAGTCCCTGAACTGATGCTCCTTCACGGTATATCTGACAGTAAGATGGCAGGAAACTTCTCCAGAGCTGGGACCTGCTTCAGTGCTGCAAGTGTCACAAAGCAACAACATTTAATTAAATATTGGTGGGAAGGTTCAAGCTCTATTGCCATACCACCACCATCTGCCTCTGACTCTGTGGGCAAATTAATAAAACGGGAGGCATTGCTTTTGGAGCAGATCTTGTACTTATTTACTGGCTTCCTTTTCTGCTAGCCACCAGGCAAATACCTGTTCTATGTCATGTGTCTGATTCTCAGAGTTTGGCCCATTGTGACTATACAACTGAAAAAATAACTTCTACAACAGGGAGATCATTAAAGTTGTCATACCAGATACTATGATTTGAAAACATAAGCAGCAACTGGCCTAAGATGCCGCCAGTAGCATCTCAATCCCTCAGTTGAACTGAGGGCTGTGGGACCACACTGTGAACTATGAAAGGACACCAATGCAATTTTAAGACTTTGGGACAAAGAGTGATATTGTGTGATTTGAGGGATTTGGGGTTTTTTAGGCAGGTCAGATTGAAGCATCAGAAGTGTCTTTCTGGAACCTACACCACAGAAGCAGGCAGTATGGAGTAGGTTTATGTTTTTATGCTATTTTTGTGCTTTTTCATTTCCATTTAAATCTTGAACTTCAGGGTTTATACAACATGGACAGAATTCTGATTTTATGTAACTTTTTATATAAATCAGATGTTGGAAAGAACACAAAAAATAAATACAGAGACTGAAAGATGAACCATATTGAATTAAATGAAGCTCTTTCTGTAGACTTCAATGGAACTGGGTAAAAGAGCATCAGAAGAACGTGAATAATTCAAACCAGGACTGCTGGCAAACAGTACATATCCCCAGAACTGAGCCACAGTGAATCAAGGTCTTTGTCTAGAAAAACAAATACCAGAGCAGTTGATATTAATCCTGGTTATTGGTTAAATGGTGAGCCTGGGGACACCCAAGATCAGTAACAATCCCTGCAACTGTCCTTAGGGGGCAGTGGGCAAGCCAGCCTACACTCTCCTACAGAGATGAAGAGAACAGGACAAGAGGTAGGGAGTGCGCCATCAGCATCTCCCCTCTGATGGGGCTTCTGAAAGCAACCAGTGCTGGGCAACCACTTCTGGGTGGTTCCTGATACCAGAATCCCAAAAAACACTGGATATCTGGATTTCTGCCTCCACAGTTCACGAGAAGTAGAACAGAAAAGCGCAGAGCCACTTTAAACCTAAAAGTCTGCCCTCTGAAGAAATGGCCGCTTGCTAACATGCATATAATAAGGATTTTTCAGATTAGGAGTTGTATCGGTTGTATTTTAAAAATGAGTGAGCTCGGGGGAAAATCCTTCACTTCTTAAAAAATAAAGTATTAGTTTTATATTTTTTTCTTCCTGTAATAGTTTATCTTCACAGGACGGAAAGGAAAAATTATAACTTGTTCACTGAAGAGGTGCAGTTTTTGAAAGAATGAACACTGACCTGGAACAGAAAGGTTAATTCATTAAAAAAAGTTCAAAAATATACTCTGAGGAAAGCTCCACTATGCATTGCACCAGGCTATCTTATACCGGGAGACCTCTCCTGTCTTGAAAAAGGATGTATGAAAAAAAAGTTTTTATCATATTTGATGTTCCTAATTTGACATTAATAAAATACGCATTCAAAATTAATTGGCTAATACAAATTGTTTTTGTTTTCATCGTTTAAAGCTAGCACGGCTCTCCTTCTGCACAAATCTGATTCATCGTCACGCTCAGCTCTGGCACTGTTACTTCACTCCTTGGATGTTTTCCCAGGGGCAGAAAAAGTTTATTGTGAAGCACCTCAGAGTTAGACAGGTAACACAAGGGAAAAAAAAATAAATCCAAATCTCATCTTTTGAAGATAGTTACCTAAGATACAATCATTCATTAAATGAAGGACACTCATATAATCTTCAGGCTGCCAGCTTCTCCCTGTGGTCTTCTAACATTTGAAAAAATAGGAAAATATTATACAATGAAACCAGTCGCCAAAGAAGCCTGACTAATCCAGTTTCTGAAACTAATTTAGATTTTATTATTTTGATCTGATGGATACTCTTCAGAAACACAAAATGCAGATCACAAGCCATGCCATTTTCTTATTTGGAGAACACATTTATCTCTACTGGTAGTGATCTACCAACATAAATTGTATGGTCAGTAATAAGTTGCAGTTCCTGGTATGGATCACATACAAGTCTGACTTTGGGAACAGGGGATGGAAACGAGATGGTGCACATGACTATGCAAACAACAGGTAAGGAATGTGATGGGGAGAGAGAAAAGAGGCACTGAAAACAAACA
Source organism: Pavo muticus (assembly GCA_016647715.1). Classification (NCBI taxonomy): domain Eukaryota; kingdom Metazoa; phylum Chordata; class Aves; order Galliformes; family Phasianidae; genus Pavo; species Pavo muticus. The sequence continues at coordinate 1,050,013 of JACDJE010000059.1, forward strand.
TTCTGGTGATCTACCTCCACTGAAGTCATGTTCAAAGTTTTAAAGAGGGCCACGGAGTTTTTCAGAGTCTTAAGCTGGCTGACTAAAACAGCAGAAAAGTATTCCTTTTCTTTTTTTTTTTTTTTTTTCCTTTAATTGATAAATTTCTGCGAATTTAGTCAGATACCAGTCACCGCTAGCATGAGGGAGGAGGCCAGAGGAGACAACCCATTTCAGTGCTGGGTTACATCAGCTCAGGCATCTCATACAAATCTTCCCTTTCCGCTGCTGGAGATGAATGGTAGGAAAGATCTAAGAAGCTAAGTGTCTCAGCCATATTTATTTATTTTAGCTAGGACTAGTTTTTGGTTTTTTTTAAACTAGGACCTTAATTCCTGGTAAGTCAAGCAGCTGTACATAACGATCATTCCACTGAGTTCCAGCTCCAGCAAGACTCTCCCAGCAGGACCCTTGCAACACGGCACAGTGTTGTCTCACCAACCTGACGCTAGAGGGGGCTATGACTTGGATTTAGCTTGGCTTAATTCTTGGCTTAAATGTGCCAAAGAAGCAGCATTGGTCTGCGCCTATGAGTTGTTTAGGGCAAATACCAAGCCTCCCAAACACACTGGCAATCTTCCTCCAATTCTCGCTTTGGCAGTCTTAAAAACTGCAGGTGGCTTTTAACTGTGGTGTGTTGCTTCACATCTGGAATATGCCCAGAAGACAGTGAACCTTTTTTCCATGGGAAGAACCAACCCTTAAGTTATACCAGGGCCTTCTCGTTATTTTGAAGTCATCTCCTGAGCAGCTATTTCCCTCCTGCCAAGACTGAATCCAAGTTCTTTAGGGAGCTATACATAGAAAACTCTAACCCGCTTTGCAGAAGCTTCCCAAGACGGACCCACAGTGGCTTGGCCTGCAGCTCCCACCCTACCTGCAGCTGGCAGGGCTGTGGGGCTCACCACAGCCAGCACCTCCTGCATCCACCTGACTGCTGCCACTGGGACATCCACAGGCTGCTCCGTGGGCAGGTGCATCCACAGCTTGCCTGCTGAGCTGTTGGAAGCACATCATCTACCAGCACACCCTAATGAACGCTACAAGCAATCAAGAGATTTACTGTGGCAAACTCCAACACGCAACACACAGATCACTTGGCTGGGGGTAGCGGGGGCCCGCAGGGGCTGTTGCTTTGAGTTACAAATGCATTTGACCACAGAGTGAGATTTACAGGGAAGCCTGAAAAAGCCTTTTCAGGTCAACTGCCAGCCCCATATTGGTTATGGTGTAAAAGCCTGTCTCCTACTTCCACGATTTTCTTTCTTGCATAAGTAAGTCAACTTGCAGAGTAGTACCCATAGTCTATTTACTTTCCTTTTTATTTTAGATGAATGCTTTTTTCTTCATCTCTCATTAAAATACTTCAGTTTCCCAAAAGAAAGGTAAACAAACCCTATTACACTCTGTAATAATCAGGCTATTCCTGGTCATTCCTGAGAGTTCCCAAAATCAGTAGCAGTTTAAAAGATTCCTACCATTTGGAAGAGCATCTCAAATCATTTGACACAAAAAGAGACTAAAGAAGCTCAGTGCCTTGTAAGTAGGGCCTTCTGATGAAAGTAGATTCCTTAAGCATGTGTTACTACTGATTTCTTCTCCATCAGCGCTCAGTAACAGAAGATCTAATTAGATCTTACCTTCTGCGTAACCAAAGCCAACCATCACTTCACAAAAAAGATACCTCTTTTAGACACAGATTCACTTTAACCAAGGCAAGCATATTACCACACACAAGAAAGCCAACAGCTGAGATGCATTCAAACTATTCTGCATACATTCTATACTTTACAGTGACTCATGAACCATCTTCATCCAGTCTTCAATCAATATCTGAGATTTAATAAGCTGTTTGAATGTTTATTTGTAGGTAGAACTGTCACTAGTTCTTTGTGACTTTCAACGAAATATTGTACAATCAAATAAATCATTTTTGCATTTATAAAAATGGTAAGATTGTAGCAGAGATGGTATTGTTTATTTGCCTTGCTGAGAAAATGTTCCCACGAGGACCAGTAAACAGCAGCTGCATCCTCTGGTTGATGACGTACTAGCCTGGGCCAAAATGACCCACTTTTTTAGGTGAATGGAGAGGTTGCTGTATGTGTGCTCTTAAGAAGCACTGCTCTAAACTTGAAAGAATATTCTCTGTATATTAAAATGCTATAATTATCATCAGCTGTCCTAAAAACAAACAAAAAAACATACTAACATACCTGAAGGGCTCCACCCCTCATCCAGACACACCTCTTTCTCAATTCCCCTCCCCAAAATTGGAGAGCTTTCCACCATGTTCTGAATAAATGATTTGGGTGCACATTCAAAGAGAAAGAATGAACTTCTGAAGTCTATCTTTCAAAAACAGGAAAAAAAATAGACAAAAAAAACCCACCACTTTGCAGCTAACCCAATGTAAATTCAAAAGTCTATCAATGTGGAAATTTATATTGTTCAAAATCTATTCAATCTTAATTCACATAGGAGGTAAAGGCAATCCGAATGGAGGATATTCACGTTAAAGAGCAACTACATCCTTTAAGTTTTAAAGATAGTAAGGAAAATAAATAAACGAAAAATAACATGCCAAACATACATTTTCACATGTGAAAAAACTCCTGTCAGTGGTATCTCTGGTTATTTGGCTCTGTTTGTTGTTATTTTTTTTTTTTCCTTTTACTTTGGACAGCAAAACTCCCCTCCTCCCTCAACAGTCAGAAGATGAAGCTTAATTTGAGAAATTATTCTATTTTCACCTCTACAGTTAGCATATCAATTCATATCCTTGAGCTTTCAGATAACAGACTTTTATTTATATAAAAGCAACGAAATGAAAAAGAACTTTACAACTCCTACAAAAGTGAAGTATAAGCAGAAATAACAATTATAATTTGTATTCATAACTTTACAAAAGCATTTATCAGTTACACTGACTGCATAACTGAAGTTATTACAATCTCTTGCAAACACATGAAGCCTACTGCACACAGTCATATTTTATTTCGCTATCGGCATGTGAGTCATTACTTTTTTCCCCAATGATATCTTTAAAAGAAAGACTAAGATGCTGATACCAACAGAAAAGACAGATTTGTTAAAAATGTTATCAACATATTTCAAAATGATTAGAAAGGCAATATTTACTGTGTTATTCATTGGCTCCTACTGCTGTAACTATGTTGCTGTTTATAAACTGAAACATTTTTAAGCCTTTATTCAAACAGTAGATTTATTGGATTGGATTGTACTGTAGTGGCTGTGTTTGCAGAATCCAAACTACTGAGCCATCTGCACCACAACTGCTTTCCAGGCTTTGTCTTTGTCAAAATCCTTTAAGGTATTATTGGAAACCTAAAAGCAAACAAATTTCAAACAAATGGAAGCACAAAACAACGCTTTGGTTGAAAACAGAATTTTAAGCAAGTAAACGTGAGACAATCTGGGAGACCATAAACATGAATAGCTACAGTCTGAATACTGTATATGTTGTAAATTGTACAGCTTTGTATATTGTATAGTACATTATTATATTTGTCAGTTGTAAATATGTAAACTGTGTAGTACTTAAACATTTGGGATAATGAAATTTGGTCAAATTCCTACTTTAAACATGTGACCTCAGGCATCTTGTCAATTTTTTTTGTCAAAAAATTACTTAAAAGCTCTACCACCTAAATCTCTGAACCCAAAATAGTAATTAGCAGTAGTCCCAACGATGCAACTGAAGCAAGATTCATCTACACACATGCAAGTAAATTAAGATCTTGCCTAAGAATGCAGACTACTTAAAAGCCACAGAGACCTACACCTTCACCTGTAACATTATTCCTGTGTTTAAACACTACAAGGTAAATAATAAGATGTTGCTTTTCTAGAAAAAATGCTTCTTTTTGCATTTAACTGATACCTGGATAATCCCCAGAAGAGAATGGTTTAGCCATGCCATCACTTATGCTCAAAAATGTAACTTGCAGCTGCGGAAATGCTGCCGAGTTCCATCTTTTATACAGAACATAACTGTCAGGTCACAGAACCAAATGATCAGTGACTTACACTGAATGCAGTGCCCTGAAGGGCACTTAAATCCACGGCTTCCATTTTCTATTATCAGTTGTGTAACAGCTGTACTATTGCTGTGTACTGTGTACTTCCTGCACATTCTATCCAGTGCTGTTTCATTGTGGGTGCTCCTTTTAGAGCAAGGACTGAATCCAGCACTCAACCTTTCCAGTGCTGGGCCATACAGAAACCATCCAGTTAACACGATTTAGTCTTCCCTGTTCTTTAATATAGCACTTTGCTTTGTTCAGAAGAGATGAGGAAAGCCTACGGGCTCAATGTGCTGTGCTGTGCTAGGAGATGCATGTAGTTAATCTGCACATACGGACACGATCTGGATTCCACCAGTCCCTGGAAGAGCACTCAAGCTACATGAAAAGTGGTAACAGCAATACTGGCATCACCTGGCTCTATGAAAGTATTTACTATATCTGTAACTGAAATGATGGCTTGAACACTTAAGTGCAGGAAGGAAACAGAGGATGTCAATTTTGATCTTCATTACCAGCTTTAGTAGAATAGTTAGGACATGGAGAGCCCTGGGATTCCAGACACTCTCCTCTGTTCACTAGTTCAAACTGACCAGCACAGGTAGCCACTCATGCAGCTTTCCAAGTGTTAGGTACATTGAGCATAGAATCAACATTTCCCATTTGCAGTTTAGGGAACTTAGAACTAACTCAGCTTAGCAAATTCACTCCCCTTGGAAATTCACAGCCCTTGAAAAGACACAACTATACTGACAACTCATTTCATAGTCCAAAACTTCTGCCTGCATTTAAAACATTTAATTTCATTGATTTCTCATTATCAGAACATGGTCATGCAAGGTCTATCATCTTTGCTACAAATTCGTGCTACTTTTTACAAACTTATTGTGGTTATAAATACATACCTCTGTAGTTCTGTACTCCTGTTTTTTAACCTGTGACTCTGTCCAGGATGAATCCTGCAGTTTCATTTTTGTCTTGTAATTTACACACTGTATTACAGTTCCAATAGTAAGGCATGCCTGAATTAGCAGCATCAACATCAGAAGCAACAGTAGTACATCATAAGACTGCTAAAAATAGAGACATAAATATCTTCATACTTTTGTTGCTACTTTAATAGGTAGATGTTAATTTTTCAATTGCATAAAAATACGTACTTTAACAGCAGGTGGATAATTTTTAAAGATGTCAACAACTTGCATGATACTGAAGGATAAGTATCCAGAAGCAGTGAACAACAATGGGGATGTGACACTGCTAATGGCAATCAGGACCTCAACCTAAATAAAATAAGATTATAAATATTAAATGGGGACAAAAACAAGTAAAAATGTTGTTTGTGAGCTGTATCTCCTTAAGCAAGCATAACAGAAGTGTAAGATTACACATACAAGATAAATCTTAACAACCATTTACGCTGTATGGAGATACAGAAGCAAGCTTTGACTAAGTTTCCTAGCCAAAACACTCCTGTTTTACAATTCATTTTTCTTTCAAGAAGTGTGATGGGTCTTCTGTCTAATTTTAAAAGTGTCTTTCAAATACAGATAGAGGAAACAATACCAAATTTAGAAAGCTAGTAAAGAAGTATCATTTCTCTTTCAGTTTGCATGAAATACTGAGAATTAACAGCAGATACTGCAGACTTAAAATCTAAAACAACCATTCAAATCAAATTGAGTGCTTTGAGGCAAATTTATTACAATAAAATAGCAGCTTAGTTTTCATTCCAATATCATCCTAAAGGATCAAATTCTGACTTCTGTTGTCAGAAATATTGATTTCATCAGTCGTCAAATACTGACTTAAGTATGGTTGAAGGACTGTAACTTAGAGCAGATGTTTTAAGGAGACTTAACTATACATGTGGGACATTCAGGGAATAAATGTGCTTCATAGAACATTCTTCAGTTTTTTTGCTAGTCATATATATCAGGAATTTGTTTATAACAGGTTCTAGATCCTATATGGACTGCACCCCTAATTTTCTTCCTTCAGAAAGCACAGCACATAATGGAAGGAGAATGGAATGGAGCTCAGGAGCACGAAAGCATTTCTCCATGTACCATATGAGGCATTTCTTTTCTATAAAGCAACATCCTTTTCCAAGAAACCAGTAAAAATAAAACAAACAAAACAAACAAAAAAAAAACCCAACACCAGTTCTTAGAATTCCATGGACTGGACTTCTTTTCAGAAAAATCAACTTACACTCTTGCTACACAGTACATCTGTTACATTTGTAGAAGTAACTACAAACAAGTGGGCAAATATGAATATTATTATACTCTAATGGCAAAATTCAAGGACTTTACAAACTTACCAGACATTTACTTGGATATTCAGCAGCCACATGACTTGCAATAGCACTAGGAAAGCACTAAATAGAATACAAGATAAGAAAGTGTAATAAAATAAGGATTTATCTACTTGAAAATTACACAATTTACAACTGTGTAACAGTGATTCCCACTAGTTATAAATCATATCCTAAATTTAATAAAGACATGAAACCACATGTATTTTTAATGACAATACAGTAAGTCAATTAATTAAACAGAGATAAAACTAATCTTCATTTAGCTTACATTTAAATGAGTATCATGCATTAAACCTACACATAATGAAATATTAACCACAAAACTTGATGCTTCTGCCTTAAAATCTAATGAATCCCACAGAACTTTGTGAGTTCTGCATGCTGAAGAGGTTGTTTACAATCTTTTTCCATTTCCTGAGAGGGATTTTCCAGACATAGGAGAGATACATAAATCCAGCTTTCATTGTCATCTTTCTCAACTTGTTCAGCTTGCGGCAAGTAGAGTGACCAACATCCTTTACAAGTGCACTGTTTCTAAGTGCAGGCTGTTATTAGTGACAAGCATTACCAACCACAGACTCAGGCTTTAAAGCCAGTTAATTCTGATGAATTAAAGGCGATATCCTAAGGAATCCATCACACTAAAATTAAACTCAACTTTTTATTTTGCAGCCTGAAATACTCTAAAATCTAGGAATTGTTTCACAAAACACTTATAATATCTTTAAAACCCTTGTCTTATTACTCATTTCCATGTTACTGGGGACTGAAAACATATCACAATATGTTTTAAGGACTAAAGTCTCATAAATCAAAATAGAACAATCATTACATAATAGACTAGATATACTGAAGTATTTATTTGGAATGCAGCAATTTCCAATTAATATTAGGGTCATATAAACATTCCAGTACAGTGAAAAAGAGAAAGAAAAATCAAATACGCTGTTTCAAAAGAGTACATTCATTTTGAACTACTTACAGCAACCAAGATCCAAAAGAATGTTACTGAAAGATATGGACCTGAGACTAGAACATCCATATTTAAAGCAATTATGCCGCCAAATACTGATGAAATTCCAATAATCACTTCAATTACCTAAAACAAAGTAGAGCACACAAGTTATAAATAGTACATTTAAAAAACAAAATTCCTATTTGCCCGTGGAAAAGAACTCACTGGAAGAAAAAAAAAAAGCATTTATGCTATTAGATATACAAAAAGTCAATGTTCTGCAGATGTAAAATATGGCAAAACTCCAGCTGGCTTAAATGAAAGCAAGTTCAGCTTCATTATGCATGTTTATACTCTCATTCATTAGCTCCACTAAACAACAGTTCAGTTTACAGTATTTATCCTTAAATCATTAAGTAATCTTTTTCCCACTGTACATGGCAGTTATTTATCTTATAATATTCTAAAAGGAAGCATTTTAAGATCCATCCCATATTTCTGATTTTAATTCTTTCAGTGCTTACCTACATTAATCTGTTTCTAACTTTAAAGGAGTTTGGCGCTTAGAATGATGCAAGAATACATTGATATAAAGACAGAAAACAAGTACTTACTGAGTATGACTTCAGAATTCGGGTAGGAAAGCTGACATTACTGAGAACAACGGTACTATCATACGTGGTATTCTAGAAGAAAGAAAAATCATGACTAAAAAATATGCAAATAATAGATTTCTCTTTATATTTTGTAGAACTTGTTACAGATCCTGTTACAGGTGGCATGTAACATCTGGTTGGCCCATCAGAACCAACAGCGACGCTTGCCAATAACTGCATCAATCATATTGAAAATAAACAAGGTAGCCCCAGATGAGCTGTTATACTACCACCACTCAACAGTGAAATACAGCCATCTCTCTTTTCTACTTTCTTCCTTATCCTTTCAAAGTCTGAAAGATTTCTGAAAATCTGAAGTAAATCCCTCTGATTTTGCTGACACAGTAACTGAAGGAAGACAGTTTACAGTATGACTTTGTCTAGCAAACAATGCTTCCACCAGAACATGAAATGGCTTCAGTGATAGGTAAAAGAAGTAACACAAGAAACAAGGGCGTGATTTGGAAAAGCACTTAAAGAAAAACCTGAAGCCAATATTTATTATCACACATAATATAGGAAAAATCTAACACTTTTTTTAAAGTTACTTAAAAAAACATCAAAAAACAATCAACTCTAACTTTAGGGTACCTACTTTCTTTCTCATACAGCAGTCTTCAGTAGATCTAGCTGAAATGATCACAGTAGTTGCCATGAAGATTTCCAGCAGAATAAGTAGAATCAAGTTGAAATTTATCTGCCAGTGGAATTCCAGACAGAAATAAGTTACATCTTTGATATCAAAAGTAACACGGGGCAGGATCCAGCTACCTACATTCTGTGACATTTAGATGTATCTGTTGATTAGGTACTTTTAAAAACTTGTTATTTTTGATGAATTTCTAGAACACTTAGTTGTCTACATAATACTGAGAATACCTAATCTGAGAAAGACATGCTTATTTCAATTATGAAAACGATCTGCCTGAAGAACAGTGCATCCCTGTCTTCCAAAAAAGCAGTTAATGATAAGGGGGATGTACTGGGTACTGTTGCATTTTGCAGGACCTCCCATATGAAACCAGAACACTGCAGCAAATCGTAAAAAACTCACAGAAACAGAAAGAAGACAAACAGGAGGGAGCCTGACTAGCCCAGGGGGCAAAGGAAATCCACCCGGAGAGAAAGAGGGCCACAGGCTTCCAAACTCTGCGCTGCAATGCAAATTGTCTGATACAATGCCTGATGCTGAATGAAAACACATTCCAAAGAACTGGGCCAAGAATCCTAGCTCTGTGTTCTGCCTAGTGCTAGTAGATGTGATTTTGCAACTCTTGCAGGTCTAACAGACTACATTACCATGTAAAAATACATATGCTGCCATTCCTTCTGCTGTTGTTCACCTTCAAGACAAGAATACACCAAATGGAATACTCAGTATTTTTCTTCAGTGCCTTACCTCTTTTCATGAGACAATATCAACTCTATGCAGGCTTAATAATCTTCTAGAGGAGTGCAAGTTAGGCAGAGTAGATCTCCCTCTGTAAGTCTTTAGAAGCACCATGTTTTTCCAGTGGCAGCACAAAAAAATATTTGGTGGCTAGGTGTGGCCATTGGGCAAAGCACCAAAAGTTTAAGGAGAACTAACTCCATTAAAAATCTATACAAGCATAGTAAATCACAGTTCAGTGAACTACAGTGCTTCTTCATGGTAGACCTATTTCTGGGACGATGAAATCTAAGTTTTTCTCCAACATTTACCTTTCATAATATACATATATTTATTTATTTTGAAAAAGATCATAGGTGGCAGATTTTAAAGGCTTTTTTGGGTATTGAATCCAGCCTGTAAACTACAATGTTTTGACATGTAGCACTGGTACCAAGATATGCTGACAAGGCCACATGGTACGGTGCAGAGTCAAGTAGATATTCAAGTTTGTGTCCAGAAGCACCCTAATGACAGGGACAGACTAGCTCATTTAGTGCTAGCTATAAGAAGGAAGTAATAGAAATTAAAGAAAAGTAATACATAAATCAGGTTTGTTTGTTGTTGTTTTTTTTAATACTTGCCAGTATTTTTTCTGATGTGATTGCCTAGAATATCAGATAGAGCATTCCACTTGCAAAAACTAATTCAACACCACTAGACCAAAGTAAAAATAACTACAGTTCTGGAGTTTGGGTATTTTACTTTTTGTATTTTTTTTAATAGAAATACTGCTAAAGCTGGAAGTAAACACTTTTTTAAAACCATTTCTAAGAATGAGAATTCAATGTTAAATTTCTAAGCATACAAGAAAATTCTCACTGTAACTACCGCTGTTTACAAAGAATCATGTAAATTATGCCCTTAATCCTCTTCCATGGCTAGAAAATAGTGGATCAACACGTTAACCACATTCACTCTGAACATGCACCAGGGATTAAAAACATAGTTTGTTGAAACCACATAAACAGAGAATTCAAAATTAAATGATTTAAAGTTCAACATAGCTGTTTAAGCACATACACAGAATCATAGAATCTGATGTTCCAAGCCATGTGCACAGCTCTGACAATGACAGAGGACCTAGAGGAGACTGATTCCTTCCTGGATCAGCAACTAGAGAGAAAAAAGGTGAGCCAGTGTACACTGGGACACACGCTTATGATGAGGCAACCAAATCACGCACCTACGCTCTAGTAACTCCATGCACCCACATCATCCAAGCTTCCAGTACTGCAGGTGGTGATGTAGTCTATACAGACAGGAGAGGGAGTCTCAGTCAGCCACTAAGGTTGAGGTTCAGTTCTACTGGCTGGCAGGGCCATTTGAAATACAAACATACAGAACATACATGAATGATAATGGAGCAAAATGAGTCCCTTGGACTTATCCTTCCTGTGCAGACACTGAACTCCACTGTCTTGATGGGGTTGCTATCTACAAACTAGTGGAAGGGAATGTAAAGGAACTCACTAGTATCAAGTCACACTTCTGCTCCCTCTCAAAATACTCAGACTATTTTCTAACATTAGAACACTTTAACAAGAAAGGAAGGTAAAAGGGATAAAGGCAGTACCCCAGTGTCCCCTACTTGGAAGGTCGGGGGGGAAATGCATGAGGTAACTGCTACACTAGCAAAAAACTAACAAAGGTTATGCAAAGAATTGACTGATATAAACTGTCTTTAGATATGCACAGAACCCAGGGGGGCATGATGTCATCTCATCAATCAGAGGCACAAACTGCCTATATCTAAAGCCAGTACCAGTTCAAGTGACTGGACTGTCCAGAGTGTTAAATTCCCACAGCTCCTATTGACCTAGCACTCCATCTCTGAAAATCAGGCATAGAAATTTGAACCTGGAATTTGTTGTATCATTTAAAAAGCAGTTTTTTTACTTATTGGCCCAATTCATATACTAAATTTTCTAAGAGCAAGCAAATACAATTAATTTACAAGTTCAGCAGCTGTGAAGTCTGGAGCTAAACAGACATTATTGAGATAGCATAGCTAGCTCTTTAGCAAGTATCAGCTGTACTATTTTTCTGTTAAAAGTCTTTTGTTACACCAATTCCTATTTCCTGTATTATTATAGTGAGCTATTATTACTGCTGAGCCATTAGTACCACAACAGCTGATACCACGGTGGGAAAACAACAATGAATAGCACATGCTGGCAGTCGTTAACCTTCATATATGATGTATGACGTAGTTGTATTGAGCTGTTCTGTGATAGTCTGAGCATTTATCAACAGTAACAATAATACCTACTAGTGCTATGTTACTTAATAGAATTATTCATACACATCATATTCTTATATAGAGTAGAAGTCTCGGAACATTTTACCATAACCAAAAAACCCTATAATGTTACTTTCTGGCTTAGACTACCAAAGACAAGTGTTTAGGCTGATTCAAAACCAGAGAACTCTCCCCTGCATGAAATAATTGCATTTCAAATAATGCTAGCAGCTGCCTTCTCTGTGTTGACGACATATGGGGGAAACATTCATCAAAACTTTCTTTACTGGTGACTTCAGAAGCAAAACTGTACCCTGTAGAAGATCCAAGAAAGAATTATACATAATCTGAAGATGTCATACAATACAACTGTTTGGGACACTCTCCCATTTTGGTATAATTTAACCCTGAAAATTGGCTAATCTATAGTTGAAGTACTAAACTGTTTTCAACGTCCTTCTGATCCTGCTCTTTCAGAAAAAAAAAAAAAACAAACAATGTTAAAAAATAGTTGTTTAAGAAGTTACTTCAATCAAAAGAAAAATAAACAGCCAGTTGGTAAAACTGGATCACCTTTCAACATCTCACTCATACTCTTGAACTTAAAATATAAGACAGGAAAGTCATTTTCATACTAATCTCCAATAAGTTAGCTGTATCTTTTATTCATGAGGTTTTATCTCTGATTTCAATTTTTCAGGTCTTCTCTTACTCCAAAAAGAGAAGTTACTGGCAGATGATCTCTCTAGACTGAAAACTATGTCATTACTTTTTTCTTTTTTGTAAAGCAAAGATAAATTTTGCATTACTTAGCAATTATTCTATTAACTTACATTTATAGCTGACGGATTCAGGACAAGTTTGCATCCAAACCAAATTAAACATGTTGTTGTAACAGCAAATGTAGAGACAAACAGAATCTGAAAATTGGGTATCTGTAAAACAAGTTTCAGAATGGGTTTCTCATCTTACAGCAGAGAAAAAAAAAAATAAAAGATATAATAGATATAATTGCCAAAAAAATTCTTACACTTACCACATTAATTTTAATCCTTGCTATAGCAAAGCTCACAACTGCTGAAGGAATACACTGGGAAAATTAAGAGAGAAAACTAGTGGGATATTCTGCACAAATAATATTAAATATATTTTTTTATATGTGTCTTTAATTAAGTCAGATTTAATATTACATATTACAGTTAATAACTGGACAAACTGAAAATAGAAACTCTGAGGAAAGACCATCCTCCTTCACTGGACTCATTAATTACAACTGGTATTTGAGGGTTACCAGAAGTTTCCATATCCCTCACTTTTGACTAGCTACCTAGCACAATGTGATGAATAAAGGGAAGCATGAAAGCCTCATGAGTCATTCCATGGCTTTGTTAGCTAAATTAACTCTAGAAGACATTAGATCTTTAAGAAGGAAAAGAAAAGCACAGCTACTTCTGCACTAGGCCTCCATATTCTTTTAAAAAGACAACGTAGTGGTTGTTTAAAATCTCAACCGCACTCTTCTGAAGAGCTTGGTAAAAACCAATCTGCTGAGACATTACAATTTAAGAATCATGCCTAGGACCACTGTGAGTTTCACTAGGAAAATTTCAATACGTAAGAGCAGAGCTAAATGGAAAAATCACACAAAAAGGAAAAGTTGCACAAAGCAATTTCTCAAGCCCCTAGTTGTTTCCCACTACATTACATATGTTACTATTACAGATCCAGCTCTATTTTCCACATATATGTAACTGTACAATATATTCATAAGTAAAATAAGAATATCCTAAACTAAAATTATGGATAAGATTTTTGTGTTAATGATGAATCATGTAACAAATGTTGCATTTCTTCACTAATTATCTTTTTACAAGTCTGAACACTGATGGCTTAACAATGGAACCACTATAATTAGATTAATACAGAAATTCAGAATTCTTGGCAGCACTTTCTTAGCACCTAACTGACCTATCTTTAACATCATGAATAGATACATTTATATCCTGGATACCCTAGAGTCTCTAGAACACAAAGTGACTGAGTTTAGACAACTGAATTCTACTTCTAGTCAAGATGGTCAATACATTCTAGAGAGCAATTTTGCTCTTCCTAAGCTAGACATTTAGTAGTCAGTAGAATATACAGCTCTGTAGACTCTTCCAACTACATCGCCACCATTATCTGCAGGAGGAGCTGAAACACAGTGCCCAAATACAGACACTCAAACATAACACGCCTTCAATGACAGCAAGCCATTCAAACCCAACATGAAAGTGATTTGTCACTTAACCTTCTGTACCTATGAGATCTTTGGAAATTCTCAGTAAATAAAAAAGTTCAAAGAGGCAATATTTGAGGCAGAAAAAGATATATCTCAGTAACTACATTAATGTTGCATGGCGTAATAGTTTAGCGAAGACAGTGGCTTCAAAAACTGCTTCAACATTATTCTAATACCACTAGCAGAAACATAAGCCACAGCTCACCCACAGAACAACTCCTGGTACTTGTTTAAAGCATTAGCCTTGCACCTAACTTAAAATAAATCCACAAGTCAAGTTGCCAAAATAGTAATGTGTATGGGAACTGTTGAATCACGGCCTGAACCTCTGATTAACCACCTGAGGCAAGCACTGAGTCAGCCATGGGAGCACAGGTGAAGGCAATTCACCTGTGTGCCTGGAAAGGGTGGAGCCAGGCTCCACCTCTCCTAGACCCCATTTAAGGGCTGACTGCCACTGAGGAAGGATCTCTTCCTAGAGATTGCTCCTTGTGGAGTCTTGTGAGCCTACAACACTAGTGAGTGCCCTTCATTTATATTTGATTATCTTTTCTAACATAGTAATCTTACTAGCCTGACTCTCCTGTATACTATATAACATCTGTATACTTATTAACCTTACATAATGACAGAACAGAATCCTGTCACAAACAAAACAAGTACATCAGACTCATCTCATAAGCAAAGGCCTAAAGAGTAAGTTAATCATATACAATAACATAAGACAAATATGAGGGCCTAAATGCACAGTAAAAATTAGTGGATTTTGAAAAATGTCAGACATGGTTGATTCATATTCATATTTTATTAATAAAACAATAACAAAACAGAACTTTTTCAGTCTGCCTCAGTACTTGGGTATTATGGCAAAATATAATGAAAAAAGTAATACTCTGAAATACAGTCCAACAGTATTTAGGCAAGAAATTCTGCAAATATGCAACAGTGCAAATTTTCTTCAAGTAAGGCACAGAAAAACCATTCATGCAGATAATTAATGGCTGCCCATGATAAGCTGGTTAACAAACATGGCAGCACAACACTGTCTGTGAAAATGGCGATTCCCTTAGTCATGGGCTGAAAAGTAATTTAATGAACTGTTAAATAAAATTAAATTTTCCATGAAATAAATTAATAATTAAAAAGATGAAATAAAAAAGAAAATAAATACACAAAATCTACTGGTTTTGCTGTCAAACAGCCACAGCAAATAATTAAAAATGCTTACTGAACCTGCTGCACAACGTAAATAATCCATTTCAGATGGAAAAATATTTCCCAGATACAGTGAAAACCCAGAGGTAATAAGGAGGCAAGTCTGCAAAGCAACAAATAACACAGATTAATACAATAAAACTACTGTAAAGATAGAAATCAGTAATTCCTTTCAAACTGAGCTATTGATGGACAATAATGTAGTCTTTGTGCGAATAATTTTGAAGCAAAATATCTAAGCATGCTGAGTTCTGAAGAATATGTTTCACTGGTTACCAAGACTTAATACCAAACAGGCATGTCTGAATCAGGTACTGCATCCTGACTTGGCAAACACCTAAGGAAATTATCACAAGGTAATTGCAGAGGGTTTGACATTAAAAAAAAAAAAGTTTCAGAAAACTTAAGCCTCTACTTTCCATCCTCTGGCTCTACCAAAATTCACAGTTCACATGGGCAGATGGGCAACTACCAACAAGAAAATAATAAAAATAGTATTAGGATAGTAAAAATTTATTTATTGATTAAGGTACTTTCACCTGCACTCCTTTCTCTCTCCAAACTCCCTTCCCACTTTGGTTCAGTGGCACAACCATAAATGCTCAACTGCTGCTGCTCCCTTCCTAATCACTCCATTCATTCCACAATTAGGGCTAAACTTTCAACATCGAATGATTAGTATCTTCTACTAACAATTTTTCTTTCTGCTCTGAGTAGACATTCCTTCAAAGAGGTTGGGAAAGATGAGGGACAGAATAGCTTTCTTTATTATTTGGGCATTTTTTTCAAGCTGCAGATTTCTGGTGCCTTTAAAAGTCCTCATCAAAAAACTCAATTGTTCCTGCACAAGAACAGCCATTGCTAGCCACTCTGATGTCACTATATAGTTTGCAGCCACTCCATGAAGACAGTTCTGTTCACCAGGGAACTTCTGTTGCTTAGCACACAGACGCTGAGAAAATTTAATGCAAAGAAAGCAGTTCTTATTTGTTCTTTTTGTGTAACCGTACATCTGAAAGGAAAGCCACGTTACACAGATTGTCACAACAAAAGAAGTGTTCAGTTGTTTGCATGAAAGTAAGGCACTACTTTCATTCACTGTGAAAAAATAATTAAGTACCCTATTAACAGTGAAACATTTCAGCTCTTACAAAAATGACTCTTCAAAACATACCAACTCATAGAAATAGAAAAAAAAAAAAGACTTGACTGTAATTGCTATAATGAGCTTTAAGTAACTTGGCTCAGAGCATGGAGTAACATGATGCTTGTGCAAGATCAGTGTCCAGTGATTCTACCAATGATACAAAAATTCATATCACTATAATGTTCATGTAAGAAACATAAGTACGTCGCTCACTACATGAGAATCCTATCAAATAATTCCATAACTACATATTGCATACATTTTTAATGCCAAATTGCTATCAAGGCAAGTACTCTCAATAGTTTAAATAAAAATTTAAAGTAGGCATATGATGAGGATAATTTACATACTTCACAAAGAGGCATTACAAATACATACATAAGGGTTGATACTTACAACTACCACACTTACTCCATTTAATGTTAAATACAAAAATCAGCCTTCATGAAGCATGTTTAGTTACTGCAAAACGATCCAAAGAATATTATTAGTCAATTAAATGTTACATTCTAAGTTTGCTAAATATGTTCCTTTCCATACAAATATTTATATTCAGTCCTATCAGTGGTGTAATTATGACTCCCCAAATGATCTGAAACAGGACAGATTAGAGAAACCTCCCCTAGAATTTTTAACTTTCTCTTTATAAAGTACTTACACCCATCAGCAAAGAAAAGATCCACGTTCTGTAAATAAAGCAAGGGTGCAGCCTCTTTGATAGCTGAAGGTCACTGGATTTGATATCTGGTATATAATTTCCATTCTCTTGCTTTCCCCGCTCCAAAGTTGGCATCCTGTCATAGCTGAATTCTTCTCTGTAACCTTCTTCCCTGGTCATAACACTTTGTAAAGGCAACTAAATTATAATGGCAATGCAGAGGACAAAGAAAGATCAAAAATCTAACTTAGTTTCTTCACATACTCAGATCAGTGCCCAATTAAGTTTTTTTCCTACTTAAGAAGAATAAACAAGTAAAAATTGGTACAGAGCTGCATTTATACTTTGAAGTACGCAAGCTTACCAGGAACTAATTGCACTCAGTAACTAAATTACATTGTATAGCCATGGTTCATAATAATATATCATAATAATACAGTACAAATACCAACAAATTGAAAGTTTGTGCATCTACACACAAACTCAACAGACTCTTATGGTAAGATCTAAAAAATATCTTTGGAGACGTGTAATTTGAGGGTAACCCTACAACAAAATCATTCCCCTCTTTTTTAGGGGGGGAGGGGGGGGAACAATGTGAGATAGACAAACATTTTAAAACATGTCTAGATGTTAAATTGCATTTGATTCTAAAACTTACCAGACATCTGAAATGACAGACTTCACCATGCCACCAGTGAGCTCACAAAATCACTGTAATTCAGCTACAGCAATTTTTTTCTAACTTGTCCAATAGCAACCATGTTGCTTATTCGCTTAGCCCCATTCTGTTCATCTCACTGCTTGCCAACCTGTTCAAATACCTTGAGTACCTTACATTAAAGTCGCTGCACATTTTTCAACAGGTAAAAAACTTCACGCTTACCTTTGACTGAAAAGTTAACTGTCAATTTAAAATAGTCCTGTGAACACAGATGCCCGTACACTTTGTGATCTTCTCACCGCTCAGTGAGTCATGCCGTCTTTGAAAAGTTCTCCCTTACACTTTGGCGTTCAGCAACATCTATTCAGATACGGAACAAAAGCACAGCAAAAACTTGAGTTAAGCCAGGGAACAGGAAAATGCTTCTTGAATTTTAATTAACAGAATACACTAGAAAATGACCGCACTACACACATCAAGAGCTGCTTCCAAATCACACCAGCAAATTAAAGAAGTTTCAAACATCTTTTTTTTGTACCACCCTTTACTTGGCATATTAAATTAAATCTTCCTTGTAGTTTATCAGTTTTAGTTATTATCATAACTTGTGATAATGATATTCAACAATTTAGTCCTTGTTTCAAAAGAGCAAAAGCTACTTATAACACAGCATTCTCCTAGAATAACCTACATGTAAAAATTCAAGTATCACAAAAAGTTGGGAAGTTACAAGTTAAAAACTTATCAAGAACCTTATTTTCACTGTAGAACTCCTTATCTTTTTCTACTAACCTTATCTTTCTAGAGTGTTCAGATAAAACCTGCACGTTGGAATCATACTGACATTCATACTTACACCATGATGACTACACAATGTATTTAAAATCTAGTAGGCAGCAGTGACATGCAGTGGCCAGCGAACACTGGATCCAGTCCTCCTGCTTATTAGGCAATTAAAAAAAAAAAGAAAGAATGCTTTTATCTTGAAGATGTTGGCACCTTGACAACTACAGCAATGACAGGGGCTTTTGTGTACACTTTAATGAGGTAACGAAGTAACGAAGACAATTAGATTTTCAGCAGTTTTGGCCAAGAGCATCACCTTTTACAGCATGCTAAAAAAAAAACTTCAGAGCACCCCTACTTTTCATTTTGGGCTGACTGTGATTTTGTTCTTCTGAAAATGAAAGCTAATACCAAAAAAATATTAAAAGGTACAGTTTTAATAGTCTGAAACATGGAAATTAATCATGCACGATACACAGCTGTATACTGTCTTAGAAAAGAGGGGAAAAAAACCATGTAGCCTTGCAAAACTGTCGTGAGTAATTAAGGCTTTCTCTCTGCTCAAAGAGGACACGCTATGCAAGTATTTCCACTCCTTGCATCCTTTCAAAGGCTGGGTTTTAATGGAAAATGGAATGCTGACTTCACATCCTTTTCAAAGACTGCTAGGTACTAGGAGCAAGAGTTTAACACAAATTAGTACAGATATAAAATAGGATTGTGGTTTTTTCCCTTTTGACCATTTAAGTCAATATAGGGAGATTTTTTTTTAATTAAAAAGAAAAAAGTGGTGAGCTATTCGGATATTTATTTGATTGAATCTCATCGAGTAAAAATGAATTTAGAAACTCCTATGTCACTGAACAGAGCAGCACACAACACTAGGAATCTTTGCTGAAAATTCCAAGTATTCCAGCCAGAATGGAACCTGAAGGCCATCTCTCTCAAGCAGGGCACTACAGCATTTCCTCCGGTTACACTGTGATTCCTTCTTCACCCTTTCCTGAACATTTCCTTGTATTTGTTGCTTTACTTTTTGCATGGATGTTCATTGTGGGATTTATGATACTCTCTAGATTTTTCATCTCTGTCAACAAAAAACACTAGAACTTCCAACTTCAGCTTCCACTCAAAGTTTTTGGGGTCCTTTATTTTGGTCCCCTTAATTTTGTGTTTCACATTCTGTACAAAATCCTGGGTCCTTTTTGTGTATACACAAAAGGCACAGGGCACAATCTGGTAGTCAGAGCCCAAATGACCCTACAACCCTAGGTGCTGTACAGAGGTGTTGTACGAAGAGATTCCTACTAATTTTAAAAGATGCACAGGAAATCTGCACAGACTGCAGAAAGTGTAACAACTCCAGCAGGACATTACAGACTTCTCAAAAAGGTTTACACAGACTAAGTATTTTTACTCTAAGTTAGGCCAAAGGATATCAAGAGATGACAATCGAATCAAATTGTAAAAGGCTATGAAGAACAACTTACTTTAACAGCTACTAATGACAACTGAAAGGGTTCAGACTCCCAAAGCAGCTGTAGCAGGTGCTAGGTCATTTGCCAATGTTAGTATCTGTATTACTTTGGTATTTTCAGCTCTTAAAATCAGCTCTTTGAAGTACTTTGTTTCTCTGGAACCAATTCCTCGAAGTCTTTGGTTTTCCAGCTTATGTAATGGGGCATGTAAAGAACAAATTACAGGCCCAGTTGCTTCAAAACTGCTCCCCCATTACAACACATTTTTATTTGGATTTACTGTCTTTCACATTAATCATGATCTGAGGAGTTCAAACCAGTCTGACCAGTATATATACTATCCACTTCAAGCTACTGAAACATTAAATATTTCTAAATATATGGATGTAATGAACAAACATAGCACATTCACATTTTAAAGGACATCCAGATTAAATACTTGCCTTTTCCACCTTGCAGTAAGATTGCTGAGCAGCACAAACAACCTGTGAAGGCTTTCATAAATAATGTCAGGAGCAGGATCTTCAGACAGGAATTTATCTCCTTCTAAAGAGATCAGTGACTACAAGCACTCATACTCACATGTCCCTCCTCCCAGTAAGCATCACATCCCCCCAGTTACTCCAGAGCAAGACTTGGGAACTCATGTGCAATTACTGGCAGCCAGAATTTCCTTGGTCTAGGAACTGTGCAGAGCTCTATAAAAAGCGTCACACAGTCTGCAGTGCATTCCTAGCCCTTCCCTGCCTAGACAGAGCTGAGCTAACTGTATAAGTACAAAAGGTTGCCGAAGACAACCGCTACCCTAGCCCTGGAATCTGCTCACAGGCCACACCACCTTCCCATAACAAACACCGTACAGCAGTTTCCCATAGAGGCACAGGCTGCACTGCCAAACCTCCTGGACCCTCCCGCCCTGGCCTTTTGCTGCTGCTCCTGATGATGCTACCAGGACACTGAGCTCACCAACTCAGAAACTCGCTTGTGAAATGCTCTCTGTTAAATGAAATTTAAAGGAGCTTACACCAAATACCTAAAGCACACTGCAAGAGGAGAGCTGGTAAACAGACTGGCAATGTACACTCGCAGCCCAGAAAGCCAACGGTATCCTGGGCTGCATCAGTAAGAGTCTGGCCAGCAGGGCGAGGGAGGTGATCCTGCCCTTCTGCTCTGTGCTGGTGAGGCCTCACCTGGAGTACTGCATCCAGATGTGGAGTCCTCAGCACAGGAGAGACACAGACCTGCTGGGAGTGTGTCCAAAGGAGGGCCCACAAAAATGATTCGTGGGATGGAACACCCCTCTAAGAGGACAGGCTGAGAGAGCTGGGGCTGTTCAGCCTGGAGAAGGTTCCAGGGAGACCTAAGAGCGGCCTTTCAGCATCTAGAGGGGGCTGTAAGAAGGAAGGAGACCAAATTCTTTGGCTTTGCTGTTTAGCAAATTTGTAACATTCTAGAGTTCTTTCTATTGCTTTGAAACATGCTTGTACCGTTCTTACAGTAACTCAACAACATGATCCATAGAATCATACAGTCGTCATAGAATCGCTTGCATGCATCTACTCTCCCACCTACACCGCTTCACCACATCAGCGGGCTCCGTGTCACGCTTAACACCCAAAGGAACACACCAGCACAGAAAGGAGCCACGACCCCGAGCCCGCCCCCACCACCCGCCCGAGGCGGGAAGGCACAGCGGGCGGCCGCGGCCGAATGGCCCGTCACGTGACGCCAAGCCAGCGCCGTGATTGGCCGGCGGCGCGGCGGGGCGGCCGCAGTGCCGTAGGAGCGAGGGCTGCGCTTGGAGTGGTGACGCTCTGCGCGATGCTCGGCCTTCTCTCCAGGGTGTTCTCCTACTTCTGGAGACCTGCGGATGACGAGGAAGGGGGAGGTGCGAGGTGGACAGGCTCAGGTAGAAGTTCCAGTTCGATTGTGCAGCTGGGTGTGGAGCTCGCACCAGGCTGGTACCCTGAGGGCTGCGGTGGTCTTGTCCCAGGTGAAGAGGCTGGGCCGGGAGCGGCCTGCTTCAGGAAGGAAAGAACGAGGAAAGGGGTGGCTTTTAGTCTCCGAGCCATGCAGTGGTGTGCCTGGCAGCTGTTTCACACAGCATCTCCCGAGCATGTTGCGCTGAGGTGAGAGTACAGAGCGCAGTGTGAAGGCCTGTTGTGATGGTGGGCAATGGATGCCTTTGGCCTTCCCATGTGACACTGTTTCTGTGAGTAAACTCATTTCTGTTGGGCTATTGGATGGAGGTGACAGTATAACCTCGATGTTTGGAGGCTTCAGAATGGTGTGCGTTTAGGATGCTTTCAGTGGAGTTACACAGAGGTGTTGTGCATGAGGGAGGGGCCGCAATTAGACATGTGAGAAACCAAGAGACACTTCTGTCTAAACCTAGGACAAGCAATGAAAATACGTTTTAAAAGTTTTCCTTCTTACTCAGGTAGCTTAAACTTAGTTTGGGATGTAAGTGCTGTTCATTGCATCTCATAACTGTACAAGTGCAGTCCATCGTGTGCACATCCTGCTGCGTGTTCTCAAGTGCACTATCAGTGTGTTCTGAGGGTTTTTACATGGGCTCCCCACCGGGATGTTGTTTCTAAGCCACTGACTCTGTGAACATCACAAGGCAGAGAGCTGTGTTTCTTGCATGTGGAGCCTCACAGGTGCTACTTAAAAAGTTACCAGCCTTTAAACACACTGTTGCATTTAGATTTGAAAAACTTATTTATTTTTTTTTTGTCTGTAGAAATGTGTTGGTTTTTCTTCCATGTATGGTAATGCTATGTCTAGATTGTAAGATAATACTTAGTAAGTGCTTGAGGCTGGACCAAGTAAGTAGGGAGGCTTAACATGGTGGAGCGCTCCAGATGTCTTCAGTAGAGGCTCTGTGTCAGTTGTAAGATAAATGCCAACTATGATAAATGTGAAGGGGTCTTAAAAATGACAGTTTACTGAATCTAGTAAGAAGTACCTTTTGTGTATGTATGAATACAGAAAGCAAAATGTGCTACTCTGTTAACAGTCTTGCTTGTTAGCGTAGCTAATAATACATTAGAAATGAAAAGTGGACTGAAGTGTGTTAGTTTAAGCCTGAAAGTGTAGTGCAGTGCTGTTGTGTAGAAGTTTCTGTAATTAGTAGGTGTATACTACTTCTAATTCAAAAGATTTGAAACTATGGATTTCCAGATGTTTAAACATATTTCCTGTGTTTATAGACATATTAACTATAATATAGACAGCTGTGAATAACTGATTTATGTAACATCATGTTTATTCACTTTACCTCCTCCTGCAGTATAGAAATCTCAGATGTGTTGATTCTCTATGCAAACAATGTTGAGAACTGTTTCTTTTAGTATGGAGAATATTGAAAATAGCTGTTGGCCTAGGGCCTTTGAGAAAAGCTGTTTAGCTTGCAGTTTCCTTTTTGTTGTCGTTGTTGCTGTTGTTTTAATCTCAAGCTTTTCATAATACATTTCTTCCCTACAGCTTCAAGACAAACATCATTTCTACTTAACTAGCATTTTTCATTAACTGAAACCATAACTCACTGTGAGTCTTCAAGTTTTAAAAATATCAACAGTTGCAAACTAAGCAATTTCACATTTAAGTTGGACAAGGGAATGATTATTTTTGTTTTTAAATAAAGCGATAGCACTCTTGGTAGCATTCATTCGTTACTTGCTGAATGGTTCTGTGAACAAGTGACTTGCTTTTACCCCAAACCTTTTCCTGTGAATGCAGGTGACAAAGGACTAAAAAGTGTTCGAGGAGTGGTGACAAGATTTTGCAATGATTATGGGATGATAAATGACCTGATAGTCTTCACAGAGCATGCTGTTGTAAACAATATGCCACTGGCTGTAGGACAGGAAGTTATTGCTACTGTTGAAGAGGACAAAATATCGAATGGCTTGAGGGCTGTCAAGGTAAGAGATGAATATAAACAGTAGTCTGTTGGAGTCTCACTCTCTCTGTAAGTTGTTTAAGACTTTAGAAGTCCCTATGTATGTGGTCTCCTGAGCAGTACAAATCTGCCAGCCCTTCACCTACTGGGAATGTGTGAGTTTGGACTTGTTTTTATTTTATTCAGTTTCCTTTAGAATATTATCCTTTTGTTCTCCCTCTCTGACTGTCGCTCTACATGCAGTAAACACTGAGCTGTTGGTTGAAGCAGTTGTGTCAGTATTTCATTGCACTCGTGACAAATTTGCATATTAACTTTTTCTAAACTTCAGAGTTATTTTTATGATTTTTCTTGACACTTCATCTGTAAACTCACTTAAGGCTTGATTATCCATTCCTTCCAACTTTAATCTACTGTAATTCTTTAATCACATAGGCTTGACTCAGTGATGCCTGTGAAAATTGAGCTCTCTTACACAGAGATGCTGTGTAAAAGTGGCCTTTCGTGCATTAACATGACTGGTGCTTGAAAGGCTGACAGGAGGAGCAGTTGGTAGCTGAGTGGTACAGAACTCATCTTCTTGGCTTGTATCTACTCAGCTTAGCTGCATTTCACTTTAAGTACAGCAGCAAACTATTGTATTTCATCTACCAAACTCATCTGAACAGCAGCCCAAGCTAAAATGAGCGAGTCCAGCTGGACACAAGCTGCCTATACAGAGCCAGTCTCAATGTGATTGTGATTTTGAAGTTAATGTAGTTGTCTTATAAATTGATATTTTGTAGTTAAGGAACTTAAGAGGTTGTGCTGTTAAAAGGAACGTAATCATCACAGTGAATTCAGGCCTTGTGTTTCAGTTAGGAGGAAGTGGTAAGTCATTAACAAAAGTTATGAAATGTGAGTCTAATAGCCAGTTACCAGATTTAAAAACTTCATAATTGCTATTCGCTTACCTTTACTAAACTAGATCAACAGATAGTGTGCACGTGAACTAGGGAAAGGAGGTAAAGACCTTGAATTGATTTGGGATTTCTGAAGCCTCCAGCCTTTCTTTTATGCCATACATACCCTGATTTGTTTTTTTTTTATTGAGACATTTTTGTCAGTTGCCAGCAGTGTCCAGCAATAACCAGCTGTGTGATGGAAGCAAGTTAATACTATCTTGACTTGTGCAGCGATTTGGTTGGTAACAAACCAAAGTAAGGTTGGACCCCCTCCCTTTAAACTTGAGGGTTTGATCCATTTATTGTAACTTTCCAGGTGTCTGCTGTTCTTGTTTGAATTTCAGACTAGTGAACGCTTGGAAATGCACTTGGACTCATGTGCATGTGTGAGAGCATACGTAGTGCCTCTGTGATGTGCAGGGCATGCAGTGCTGCTACCTTGCTGCTGCATAAAGCTTCTAATTGAAGCGTAGGAAAGAATGCGTATTTTGCAAGGCATGTGTTACGTGTACGTAAAGGTCACACGCATATGTGACTGAAAATGTCATAATTCTATCACTGCCTATTCATGAAACTTAGCTTTTGAGAAGCTGCACTTATGGCTAAGAGAGTCTTTGTGAAGAGTGAGCAGGTAATCTCACAGGCTGCCTTGCAATTGATTGCTTGAACGCTTCTACGTAGCACAGTTCCATGCACTGTAACAGTCTTTCCATCAGTATGAATGTGTGGATGTAGATGCGTGTTTACCATCTAAAGAATTGTTCCCTGTACAATACGTGTTACTACAGGTGGTAGTCCAGAAAGTTACATTTTTTTTAATCTATTATTATTATTATTGCCTTAAATTTAAAGATCTTAGGGTTTAAAGCTCACTTCATCAGTCACTGTAGCTGTTAGCGTTATGGAAAGATCTGCATCTACTTAACCTATGTATAGGAAACAAATGCAGAGATGCTGGATGCTGGCTGAAAGCCCTTTTTGTAATCATCATTTATCAGTAAGAAGCGTAATTCTTCATCTGAATATATCAGTCCAAGAGATAAACACCAAGTTGAACGGGGAAGCCAAACTTTCTGGCTGCTGTAATGAATTGCACATGATAAATTCCTCTCTAGAGACTTCATGGAAATAACCTAGAGGCTGTTTTATTTGTTAAAATAAATGCAGGCCTCCAAGAATTCTTTTCTAGTGGCTGAACTGACAGCGACTGTTCTGTCTGGTAAAATTGAGTAGAAGTGCGGCCTCTCTCTTCAAATTCAGTTACATTTTACTCTGGGTAGCCTTGGGTTGTTAGATGCATTTTTGTGTAGCTGTGAAGTCTATAGGCCGTTGAGGAAATGCAGAGATACTTCGACAGACTTGAAGCTCCGTGGCTGCTTTGCTGATGACTGATGAGCTCAAACTATGTCTGAGATGTTGGTAGTTCATAAGGATGAGTTTGGGTTATGGTGATGATTTATGTTATTTTTTTGTTTAAACTGGATTTAAGACATCTTTTTAATACTTGATTTCAGGAAGACTTCAAAGTATGCGCACTGCCATTTTTCTCTCTCTGTTTTTTTTTTTCCCCTCCTGGGGATGCTGGGATATACTTCAGTAATTGTTCGTGTAAATAAAGTAATCAATCAAGAAATAAACTCGTTTTTCCTCTTAGAACTGTGTCGGGTAACACCAAGCAGTAAAATGATCCGAATTTTGGGGGAGTTTTTCTTCAGCAAAACAGCTTTATTTTGAAGACAGTGCGGTTTCATTGTTTAAATGTGATTAAGGAAAGAAAAGCAGTAGGGAGAGAGTCTGACTATATGTCTAAAACGAAAGGTAATGGAAGGTAATGGAAGGTAATTAGTGACAGAGAAGTCTTGCTTCCGAATATTACTAGCTCTAGTGCAATTAAAAAGAAAAATAGCATCTTGTAGGATAACCTCATATATCTTGATTTTATTTTTAGTAGAATCCAATAAGCAAGGAGACAAAGCCCGTCTTCAAAGGGTGCAGTAGTCTGTAAGTTCTTGCAAATAAAGGAAAATGATTTAACTGTTCTTTTCAGATTAGAGAAAGAAATGCATCGTGGAGTACTTTTAAACAAGAGTAATCATGATTATACTGAGCTTTCTACGTTAGAAGTCACGGGTTTTCACCTTTGGTTGCAAGATTCTATGTTAATCACTGCTGTAAAATACCTGATTGCAGTAGAAGAGCACTGTTGTCCCTTCTCCAAAGACGTGTTCCAAATACTTGAATAAAAACAAGCTGAATTTGTTCCGTACTCTTGATTTAAATTGTGGATCACTTTCTATGTAGCAGCACAAAGTTGAGTTGCATTGAGAGCATTGCTTGAAGCAGTCAATAGCAATTCAATCACAGCTTCTTCTGAGCATAGGGAATTAAGATTCTTTAATCCCTTAGGCAGGAGGAAACGAATAACTTCCTGACAAATGTAATCACACTGACACAAAACTGCATGCAGTATTGTATATACAGTCTTACAAATAATGAATAAATGGGGATAATTGCTTCCCTTGATATACTGGCTTTTTATATATCATAGTGTATTTTGTAAGCTTTTGGGAGTAAACTGATTTAGACTTGTAATTACTCCAGACTGGAACAGCTTTGTGACTGCATCTCACTTGTGCAAACAGTATGGTGTTGTTTACAGTAAACAGTGTAACAGCTGCTGTAATGGAGTGTGCTGGGATATGATCAGTCATACTGTTAGCTCCACAGTTACCATGCATGATACCACAGGAGGTATGTGCCAGCTGTCCTTCTGGCCAAGGACAAGTCTTCCTGCAGACTTGTTATGTAAATCTTACACAGACGCTATGTATTCTCTTATATGGAACTCCTTGTCAATTCCTTTGCTAAGCAAGGCTCCGTTGTAAGAGGAGCCAGCTCAAAGGCTGGTTCGGGAGCTTCCGTGCCTGGTTTTTGTTTTGAGATGATGTGTCATTATCTGCGTTAAGATCTGTATGATCAAGAATAATCAATGTTAAAACTACTTATTCTTGCTTTGTAATGCTCTGGGTGAAAATTGTGCCTCAAAAAAATGCACTGTGAAATTACAGTAATAGCATTTAACCAGGTAAAATTACTTGTAATGTTTGTGAAAAGCATGGGTGTCGGACTGTGTTTTCCATAGAATCATAGAATCACAAGGTTGGAAACGACCTGCAAGATCATCTAGTCAACCATTCTCCCATTACCGTTGCTACCACAAGCGCTAAACCGGATCTCGTAGCTCCTCATCCAGAAGCCTCTTGAACACTGCCAGGGACAGTGACTCCACCACCTCCCTGGGCAGGCCATTCCAGTGCCTGACCACTCTCTGAATGCACTCATCTGTGCATAAATGCTGATCTGTAAAAGAAAGACAGCATGGTATGAATTCTTTTGTCCCTGGTGACTTTTTTTACATTATACATTAAGAAAATACTTTCTAATCGTCCTGTAGAAGTGAAAACGCTGCAGCTGTTGTTGTTCTTTTCCATTCAGTTATTTTTATTGTTGTTTTGGTTACTTGCATTATTCTAGTTTTCTGCTCAGCTTCTTTATTTTGGCTTTGAATTTGTAAACACTTGCTTTCTGAATTAAGTTTTTATGGAACGCTGTCTTAAAAGGAATAGAATATTATTGACTGTGTCAACTTAATGCTCTGGCTTGTATGCTTGCACTGTATGCATATCATTCATTGAAAAGGTTGTCTCCAGGCATTTCATTGAGTTTATTTAATCACTGCAGACATGCCTTGAGTGTTTTCTGTATGCTTTCCTCCATCCTGATGCTCACTAGCTTCATAAAAGAATTTGAGATCTCCTTTCTTGCACAGTGCAGTTTCTCTACATAGCATCTGGAGTCAGGAGTTCTTGCTAAACATTAGTAAGTGCTTCTATCCAGTGGTATTGATGTTGTTAATGGTTCTACCAGTCGTTGCAGAGAGCAAGGAAACTCTGAAGAAGGAGCGTTTGAGCTGTAGAGCAGGGACTCGTGAAGCCCTGTTGGTACTGGCACTTCAGTAGCAAGGAAGAGAACTCACCTTTCTAAGAGTTGTTAGCGTGCTTCTGGAGTAAGATGCTGTTATCCTTGCCCCAGTGCAGCTAGGGGAAAAAAGTGTTTGTATACATTGATAGTTTGTGGTCTGTGCTCTGCAAAGACCCGCTTAAGTAAATAAACTTATGTATGAGGTGGTAACAGGGAGAGCACTTAAAAAGCAGGTGTTTGGATTTTTCTGCTTTCAGTGATTAAAGAACGATTGAGAGACAGAGTAAAATGCATAATGTATATTCATAAGCAGCATTTTGAAAACATCTATATTTCTTGCTTTTTGTAATAGGGATGTTCTAGTTCAGCTTGCATACGATGGAGTTGCAGTTTTTGTTGACAATATAATATTAAGAAAACTTCCAGTAGACTTAAACAAGAGAAGCATCAAAAAGGTTTTGCAGATCAGTCTGTAATTGTAGCATTGACAACTACTGAAGCATAATACAACAGACTCTTAAAGGGGAAGGTACTTGCTGTTTGCTACTTTTTAACATAAAAAAATGCACAACTACTGTGAGTACATAATGGTCTGGTAAGGAGGTGGACTTCCAGCAGCAGTTGGAATTCTGAGATTTATAATAAAAGCTGTTTTAAATATGCATGTTTGTAAGTGTCAGCTCTGTGAATGTTTTTTGTTGTTTGTTTATGATAAAAACAGGTAGATGCAGTCCAGGATACATGGGGAGACTACAGTACTGCTTGTAATGCTTCTGAACTGCATATGAAAACATTAGTTGGTAACATCACCTCTCTCTCTAAGGATGGTGGCTATATTAGTCATAATACTCTTTTCACAATGGAAGATGTCTGTGAAGGTATGTAGGAGCTTTCTTGCTTTTCTTTCTTAATTTCTGCTGATCTGGTAAGCACGCGATCTGCATCCCAGAGAAGTTCTAACTGAGTGTGTAGTGAAACAAATAAAAGGGATTTGCACAAAGGAAGCTACGTGTTCATTTTCATAAAGCATAATTTACTAGCAGTCGTGGTGCCCACAAGCGTACTTTCCACTGGCATCGATTAAGGAGTTTGTCAGAACCTGCTGGGGACAGGAAGAGCTGAAAAGAAAAGGTCGCACTCAGTGAATCTGGATAACACGTTGTTTTGGCTGACCACGTTATTTAACTTAAACAAGTTCTGCGTGGAATAATGTAAATGTAATAGAGAGCAATTGAACTTGAGAAATGTTCTATTTTTTGTAGGTTTTAAACCTTGTGTGGGTGACTGTGTGCAAGCAAAGTATTTCATTAACCCAGGAACATGGAGCAGTAAAGCAGTTGCTGTGATGCCTTTGAGATACAAGCGAGTGGACAAGGTAAATCTACTGTAAATTTATTCTTACAAGAGGAATCCTGTGTGAAGTGGTGGGTTTTGTGGGTGCTTCTAGAGTTGCTAGTATTGGTAGATCTTATGTAATTCAGTAAATTAAAAGATATCAACTCCACAGGTGATTCTAATGATAATAGCTTATTTACAACTAAGCTTTTTGAAGATATGTACACGTTCTAGTTAGTACAGGGTGATTAACTCCTGTACTGGCTATCGATTCTGAATTTGGGTGCATACTGTTGGTCTAGTTACACTAATTGTAATAAGGACGCATGGATTTTCAGACTCTTAATTCCAGTCATTACTTCTTTTAGTGTTTAAATTGTCCAACTATTTTGTCTTTAAAATAGTAATGGTCCCTTCTTTATTTTCCTGAAAATAT
Source organism: Pavo muticus (assembly GCA_016647715.1). Lineage (NCBI taxonomy): Eukaryota > Metazoa > Chordata > Aves > Galliformes > Phasianidae > Pavo > Pavo muticus. The sequence goes on from JACDJE010000059.1 coordinate 1,080,535, forward strand.
TTGTGCCTTCTAGGAAAACCTGTATTGACTTTATGGATTATTGTGCTTTGCTTAATTTCTATATAGAATAATACTTGTTTGTTGAGTATGGGAAAAGAAATTTCCTTCTCTTTTGACTGCTAATATTGAAGTATAAATTAGGTAAGTTGCTAAGTTGCAAGACAGGTGGTGCAGTTCAGTCAAATGTACACGTAGCACTCTCACATGGGACCTAATACTTAACTAAGTGCTTCTGTTTCCTACACTTTCAAAGCTAAAGACAAATAATAACTCAAGGTTAGAGCTGTATATTTGTCTTTCATGCATTCTGGATCTCTGATTATCCTGTACTGTTAAAACTAGCATGACTGGTGCAGAGAAAACTAAGCATTGGTTCTATGGCTCTTAGCTTAAGCAAATAATACCAAGTAACAGTGAATAACAAACTGTTGCAGGTTCACATTTCCAGCATGTGTGGAAGAACTGGTACAGTAGATGAGAGTATATTTTTCACTCTGGATTCGCTGAGACTTCCTTATGGCTATTCACCACGTATAAATGACCTAGTGAATGTGGTCGTGGTGGAGAGCAGTCAGTCATTTTATGTTTGGAGAGCTCTCTGCTTGACTCCAGTAGACCAGAATGGGTAATGTTTATTATTTTGTTCTCCTTTCACTTGCTAACAACTAGAGATAACTTGCAGTTTAATTTTTCTTGTGTCTGTTGGGAAGATGAGAGTGAAATGTTTTAGCCCTGGCTTTTTCTCCTTCCTTTCCAGAAGGTGGAGGATCTGCACCTACTGAAGAAGTAAAACAGGTTGAGCTCAGAGAAAGAGCTGGGCAAGGATTGAATTTTACTCAGCTTAGTAAATGCCAAGCTCATGCTTTTATTTCATCTTCTCTATTCTGCGTTGCTCTTCTAGTGAGGATTATACTTTTGGAAACCTTAGTAAAACTTGTGTGAAATAAAATACAGTTTAATATGGGGAGAAGCAAAATTTTGTGAAGTAGTCCACTACACAAGTGCAGAATATAAAGTAGTCAATAGCAGTTCTGCAGGAGAGATCTGGAGCTGGGCTCACAATTTCAAGCTAGCATTCTTGGTGGAAGAAGGCCTTGGTGATTCTGCTGGCAGAAAAGATAAGCAGTGAACCAATTGGATAGTCCAGAGGAGAACACAGCAGATCTTTGTACGCCTCAAAAATATTGTCTATGGGATAATTTACTTCATTCCGTCTCTACAGAAGATCACAGAATCTTTTGTGTTTGAAGGGACCTTTGAAGATCATGTAGTTCAATTCTCCTGCAATGAACAGGGGCATCTGCAGCTCAGAGCCCCATCCAGTCTGACCTTGAATGTTTCCAGGGATGAGGTGTCCACCACCTCCCTGGACATCCTGTTCTGGTGCTTTACTACCCTTATTGTAAAAATAAATAAATAAAAATTTCCATATGTGCAGTCTAAATCTCCCCTCTTTTAGTTTTGGAACTATTTCCTTTTGTCCTGTCACAAAAGACCCTGCTAAAGAATCTGTTCCCTTCTTTCATAGAGACCCTTTGTTAGATTCTGAAAGGCTGCTCTTAGGTCTCCCTGGAGCCTTCTCTTCTCCAGGCTGAGCAGCCCCAGCTCTCCCAGCCTGTCCTCACAGGGGAGGTGTTCCATCCCTTGGACCATTTTTGTGGCTCTCCTCTAGACACACTCCAGCAGGTCCAGGTCTCTCCTGTGCTGAGGTCTCCGCATCTGGATGCAGTACTCCAGTTGAGGTCTACACCAGTGCAGAGAAGAGGGGCAGGATCACCTCTTGAGCTGCTGGCCATTAATCATTTGATGCAGCCCAGGATGTGGTGGGCTGTGAGGACACGTTGCTGGCTCATATCCAGCTTACTGTCCACCAGTACACTTCACGTCTTCTTCAGCAGAGCTGTGCTTCATTCTTACATCCCCCAGCTTGTACTCACAGTGGAGGTTGCCGTTACACAGGTACAAGAGTGGGCTTTGAAAGTCAGCTCTGATGTAGCTAATAAAGAACAGCTGTGTTAATTTTCTACTTCGCTGCGCTAGGTAACTAAGGAGTACTTAGAGTATACAAATATTGGAGGCATTATTAAACTTTTTTGAAATGCCATTTTAAGTAACTGAGTAGTTTTTCTAGTTGTGGAGTAGAAACAGTTTTTAAGAAGTCTTTTACAGGTAGCCAGAACTGATCATTGAGAGCTACAGGATGAGGTATGTGACTTTGGCCTTGTAGGCTTTTTTCAACAATAGTTGAAAATAAACAATAGTAGTGTTTAAGGTTGCTTTTTGGTTTCCAGCTTTTTTTTTAACTTTTCTTTAGTGTACTTCTTTCAGATTGTTGCAGTAGGCAGAAGATGTACCCAAGCACTTACGTATTCAGAAATCTTTAAACAATCTGTTCGTTTGCTCTTTCAAGCTCCAGTGCTGAGCAGGACTCTTGCTAAGGACCTGGTCTCTGTTGTTTCCTGGTTCAGCTCCCAAGGAGGTCCACAGTAGCTTCAGTCACCATTTAGTTCAGCTCTTCAAGAAAGAGCTAACTTCTTAATCATTTTAATCTCGTATTCAGATGTTTACCCTGGTTTATAGTGCTGTTGGTGAAAGGCTTGTTTTTAATTTTTTTTGCTTAAACTAATGAAGGTAACTAATGAAGGTAAACTAATGAAGGGTTCAGGAAGTCTAAGTGGCTGAGAAGGTCAACTCTCTCACCTGCTTCTGTATAAACATTGTCACTGTTCTTTGGTATGGTAGTTCTTAATCCAAGACATTTCCTGAGTGTGCTGAGTTAAAAAATACTTTTGAAATGGGTTTGTTTCAAGACTACTATTATAAAATTCAATCTTCTTACAGGCAGTCTCAGTCAAATGGACGTGATACAGGTGAACCTTATGAAAACTTAATGAGAAACAAAGGAGGGCTGGAAGTATCAAAAATAACTGATTTTGGAACTATGAAGCAGGGGGAATCTAGAAGCATGATCGTTTGGATAGAGTAAGCTCTTCTGCTTGTTCTAATCTTTTTTTCCATTCCACTACTCTGTAGTCTGTAAACCCGTATTTCATACAGAAGCCTCTCATTGTTAAGTGTTGTGGTTTATGGTCTTGAAATAAATCATGAATACAGGGATTTTGGAGAAGTTTTCTTGTTAGATTTAATGACATTAGGATAGTCTTTTTGAAGAGCCTGCAATTTGCAGAAAGTGCTCTGAGACTTTCCAATCATAAGTCTCTTTTAAATGCTAATTTATTGGGCACAGATGCTCAAATGGAGTCAGAACTGAATGTTCTGTTTGTTGTGATTGGGTTTACTGTCACTTACAGTTTACAGACAGTATTTCTGTATGCATATTGCTGGTTCTTCTGCTGTATTTCATATGATACTTGATATGACCTAGAAGTACTAACATCTAGCAGAATTCTAGTCCTTGTGAATTAGAAGAAGCAGAGCAATTTCTTTCTGAGGGTGGTTATGAAATAACGGTGCATTAACCCCACAAACAATTATGATTTTTTGTAGGATTAAGATTCCCGTTAACAGTGCTAACAATCAGTTTAATTATGTGATTAATCTCATAACTACTTCTAGGAATAAAGGGAGTATACCACAGTCTTTAATCAGCTGCAGATTAGCTGGATGGGTGAAAGACAAGCAATTTAGTTTTCAGATTCCTCAAAAATACCAGAACAGTCCAGCAGCATATCTGTCATCTTCTCCAATAAATCAAGAAAGCATTGCAAAAGCTGCAGTGAATTGCTGTGGAGCAACCTCTGAGTCATTGACTAATACATCCATTGTGAAGAATGGAGTCATTTCAGGTACAGTCAGACGTTACCATTTTTAAATGCGAGTGCAGACTCCACAGAAGACCCATTGGTTTGTTTGAAAAGGCTTGTCTGTTCTAACCATAACAATTCTGACAATAGAATTTATTATAATCTGTTTTCTGCAGAAGGATTAAATCCTCAGGAAATAAATTTGTCAAGTACAAAAGAAAACTTTTCCCTGGTTAAAGATGAAAATCTGTGTCATGGAGAAGAAGAGCAAGGAGAAGATGTGCAGCAACCAATAGATGACACTGATACAACTGAAGAAATTGTCATACCACCAGGTGGAAAAACATTCGTAGTGATCACGTGCACAGCTGTGTAAGTATTTCTTTGTACTGATTGATAGAACAGAAGCAGGTCGTAGTGGTAGTTGCCAATCTTAATGATTCTGAGATCATCCAGTCCAACCATCAGCTCGTCACCACCACGCCCACTAAGCCGTGTCACTTAGTGTGACATCTGCCCATTTCTTGAACTTCAGGGGCAGTGACTCCACCACCTCCCTGGGCAACCTGTTCCAGTACCTAAGTGCTCTTTCTGGTAAGAAATTCTTCCTAAAACTGAACCTCCTCTGGCACAACTTAAGACTGTTACCTCTCATCACTAATTATCTGAGAAGGGGCCAACCTCCACCTCATCACAGCCTCCTTTTAGGAGGCTGTAGAGAGTGATAAGATAAACTCCTCTGAGCCTCCTCCAGAATAAACAGTCCCAGTTCCTTCAGTCGTTCTTGTGCTCCAGACCCTTCATCAGCTTCACTGCCCTTCTTTGGGCCTCAGTGTCTTTCTTGTAGTAAGGGGTCCAAAAATGAGTGTAGTACTCAAGGTGCAACCTCACCAGTTACGAGTACTGAGGGATGTTCACCTTCCTGCTCCTGCTGACTACACTGTCTCTGATACAAACCAGGATGCCATTGTCCTTCTTGGCCACCTGAGCACACTGCTGGCTCATGTTGAGCTATCTGTCAAATAACACCCCCAAATCCTTTTCCTCCATGCTGCTTGTCCGCCACTCTGCCCCAAGCTTGTAGCATTGCATGGTGTTGTTGTGACCAAAGTATAGGACCCGGAGCTTGATATTGTTGAAGATTATACAGTTGGCCTCAGCCTGCTGATCTAGCCTATGCAGATCCCTCTGTAGGGGCTTCCTAACCCCAGGCAGATCAACACTTCCACCCAGCTTGGCATCATCTGCAAACTTACTGAGGGTGCACTCAATCCCCTCATCCACATCGTCAGTAAAGATATACAGGGCTGGCCCTAATGCTGATGCCCTGAGAAACACCACCATTGACCCTTTGCCAGCTGCATTTAACTCCATTTACCACTGCTCTCTGGGCCCAGCCCGGCCGTCCAGCCAGTTTTTTACCCAGCAAAGATAACAGCTGTACAAGCCATGGGCTGCCAGCCTCTCCAGGAGAGTATTGTAAGACGCAGGAAAGCCTTTGACTCTGAAGTCTAGGTACATTACATCCACAGTCTTTCTCTCATCCACTAGATGAGTCATCTGATCATAGAATGTTTTTTTTTTTTTTTTGGTGTAAAGTAAGCCAGTATGCATTAGCAAAGGATTTAGACATCTGTACCAGAGATTGAAAGAAGTTAGCATTTCAACGCTTGGTTCTTATTTTTGTCAAATGAAAAGTTAGTAGTTAATGATTAAATATGGTAGGACTAGATATTTTATGGAGAAAGGCAGTAAAGTGAAGGTAACTTTTACAATTGGTTGTATTCTCACCTGAAAGTCAGTAGTTCCATGAGCACCAGAGCTAGCTTTTCTAGGGGTTTTATGCATTTTGTCTGATGTGTTTCCTTCAGTCTAAGTACTCTGAAATCATATTCACATTGTTTTATATCCCAATCTCAAACTTTCCTAGCCAGTGACATGAAATGCAAGTTATCTGTGCTGGAGAAAAAAGGCTTTCTTCCTTAAAGTAGTAATTCATGGAGGCTTGCAGATTTCTTTGTCACAGTAATTGAAGTAACAGCACATTAACTTGCAGACTACTTACGTTACCTCTTTAAATGATGTGACGGGTGGGGGAATTTTCATGGGAGGATGATTTTGCTGTAGTTTGGAAAGTAACCTGAGAGTATGCCCTGCCTTTATGGAGAAAGGCATGCGTAGAAAGAGCAGTTTGTATTTCACTGTAAATGCCACAAAGCCTGAATCCTCCAATAATCCAGAACAGTCTGCACAACGCTCCATGGGAGAGAGCAGCCTGAAGATAAGAGATGTTTGCTAGCCCGCTTTGAAAGACCACAGAGACTGAAATTCTAGACCATGAATCTGCACCGTTCATTGTCCGCACTGAGTGCATATCAGAGAGAAAACAGGGCATAGCTTTAACCTGAATAGGTAGCATTAGTTGGCATGAAAAAGGGGTACTCCTGCCAAAGCAGAAGTAAGGTGGAATCCTTCTGGGATGCTCCTGTTTCAGACACAGTAACAGTATTGAACTGTGTCCTTAGTGCCAAGGAGAGAATCTAGCTCTGGATAGTGCTAGGAAGAGTTCATTAAGGTGTTTTGGAGCATGTGGTACGTGCCAGGGGCTTTGGTCTTAAGTTCCTTAGAACTGGATCTGAAGAAACCATTCCCTCTGTTTTGGTTTTTGTTTATTTTTTTTAATCAGTCATTCCCAGCCCCGCTTACACATACAAAGTACAGTTTTTGAGAAGATGAAGGATCCTTCCTGCTTTTTCCACTTGATCTGTTTGCAGTTAAGACTCAGTTCTGAGTCCCTTTAAGCAAGGCAAAGCAAAGCTGCTGTTGTACACATGTGCAGCAGGGATACTCTGTAGGTTCCTCTAAGGGAAATGTTTGTCTCATCCTGTTCAGGCACAGTAATACTCCTGTCATCTTGTTATTCTGTATCTTGTTAAGCAGAGGGATTTTGCACTTTAGCCAAGCTTTTGATGAAATGGAGGTTTTCAGGTTCTTTATTTTTTCATTATACAAGGTGATACTTGGACTGAGTTCAGGGAAGGAAGTGAAGTAGGGAATTGCCCCAAGTTAGCAGCTCTCATATTGCTACTGAATTGGCACGAGAACTACATTTTCACTGGGGAAAAAAAATAGTACTTATGACTAGGGAAAACAAAATGTGTACATGATGATTTTAAGAACATAACTTTTTCTCATTTGAAGAAATCCTGGATACAGTAAAGAGCTCTTGTTGCTTGGTTTTTCTGATTTTACTATTGGACGCTGTATTGAAACCACTGTAACAAATGAGGCAGAATTACTCATAGCACCTGTGGAACCATTTTCTGCAAGAAAGGTTGACATTACTTCAGTACCTCAGCAGAAGAAGACAACGGTTATTGCCCCTAAATACAGAAGGTATGGTGAATTGGAGAGGGGAAAAAATAGTACTTGTCTAATAGTGTTGTATATCATATTGCTAAATGTGAAACTGAAAGAAACTGTGCGTGTTTTCGTAAGCGTTACAAGCATGTTAATGTCAGACTTTACTGACAGGAGGGTTTTTCTAGTAATGCACTGCTTGATTTCCTTGCAATCTGTTCAGACAGAAACGCTCTACTGTATATGTACAAATGTAATGTGCAGTTCAGAGTGCTGTGCAGCTGTGTCCTACAAGTCGCAGTTATTTCAGATTTTCCATCTTCTTAATCACGTTCTGACTTGACTTCTGAGATCCTCAAGCAGCTTGGCGCCTCTGTCAGATAAATCTGTAGATGTTCATCTTGCGTTTAGAACTTTTCATTTTGCAAATAATTTCCTAAGTATTAACTTATACTATTTGCTTAATTATAAAAATATGACAAAAGGGAAGAGGATAAAAGCAGGTTCATAATGTTTTTGTATAGTCAGTAGCTGGAACACTTACCTTTCATGTCAGAATAGCAAACTTACGATTGTAACTTTGAAGCAATCATTGGATTTATTGCATATGTATGTTTTTTAATAGCCTGGATGATGTGGCATGTTAATTAGCTGTCCTTCACATAAAATTAAACAAAAAGTTAATGATGCTGTATATGTTTCTGTTCTAGAAATAGCAGGAAGTTTCCAAGCTTCCTCCCACATTATACCATACCAAACGAGTTAAGAAGGTGCGTGGAGCAGAAGTTGGATATCCTGAGCTTTCAGCCTCTCCTAGCAGAGGTATGCGAGTGTAGATTTGTATGAGAAAATTTATTTTATTTGTCTTTTCAAACTGGCCTTTATTTGGCTAAAATCTGTAGCCCTTAGTGTAATAGAAGTTGATACGATACTGTTACCAAGCAGACTAAGACTGTTGTCTGTATCCTTTAATTTGTATGGGTTTTGGTCAGTCACGGAATCCAAGCTTTGCAAGAATGAGGAATGGTAAATGTGCAAGATTGAAGAAGTTGTTGGTGCTGGGGAGGGCTATTACAGAAGGTGGCCAAAGATCAGCACTGCTGATTAGACTTACGTTTAAGTGAGAATGTATTCTAAGTGAAAGCATTCTTTGCTGTTGATCACTGTTTAGAGAATTTTGTGCTGCTGGAGAAACCTCTTGAGAGAGATGTATTAAGCTCTGAGGGAGAAAGTTCAGGTTCTTTCAGCTAGTCGTAAGCCGTGTAATAATCAAACAGGGCGGACTGATGTGACTCTGTCTGTGTGCAGCGTACAAAGATTTCTTTATGCTTTCTGGGATTGGTGAGCAGTAGAATTCTGTTTCTAAACTGCCCCTGAATTCAGGTGTTGAAACTGCCATTGTAGTTAGGCAAGGCATAATTAGCTCTTTAGCTGACATGCTGCTCTATCTTAGCTCCAGGGACTATACAAATTCTGTGTTGTCTGTTATGGGAGTTTAAAAGATTAGTTTATTTAGGTGCTGTATTTATGCACCTTATTTGGCAGCCTGGTTGCTGTGCAGTCTGATTTGAGAGGTGTTGAGTATAATAAAGATTGATGGGATGAATGTACTTCAGTGTAGAGATTACAGATGTAATGTATACTGTTTTTCTTTTCAGCATCTTAATCTGGAAAATTATGAAGCAAAGTTTTCTACTCTCTTATGGCTTGAAGAGATCCATCAGGAAATGGAAATAAAAAATTTTGACATGTGTGGGGTTACTTTGAAAAGGAATGGGAATTTGTTAGTGTTGGAAGTGCCAGGAGTGGAAGAAGGCAGACCTCACCTGGCTGCAGGTAGTGATTAATGTGAGATGAAGCTGAATACCGTGTTGAGTACTGTCACTGCAATACAAACTCAATTGCATTGTCATTTGCTTAAGGAAGTCTTTAGCAAGTTTGAACACAAAATCATTAATCTGGGCTACTGGACAGGTGAACTGCGCTGCTTGTGTCTCACAGTCATGCTGTGGCTGCTGTCTGAAGAAGCATTACGTATCTCTGCCATTATGAGTGGCCTGTTATTTTCGGGCTTCTCACATACAAAAATGGATGATTTTTTTCCACAAAAATAAAAACTGCAATGTGGTAAGATCTAAAAAGCAATAGGTGTATCAAAATAAAAAATTAATAGTATCTAATACTATGGTATGCAAGGTACTGTTCAGAGGAGATGCTGAAAGCTTGATGGGATCAATATTTGATGCCTTTTAGAATGTAATGTATAATTGTATATAGCAGTTCAGAACTAGTGCCTGGTGTGATATTCACAGATACAGCAAGTTTGCTGTAGGATGTGTTATCATGCAAATCTCTTGTCTTAACCATGCAACAGAGAAAGTAAAACTCTCACTGCAGCGCTTTATTTCTATTTCTTGTAACTGTGTGTTATTTTTTAACTTTATTTATAATTAGGTGATAAGGTGATACTGAAAAGTCAGGTCTACTCTGAGCATATAATAGAGTACATTGCCTATGTTACTGAGGTAAGTAAGGTCTGTCTTCTGTTGAATATACTGTAATCCACAGGATTCAAAGGGGAAGCTGGCAGTTAATGAGATTACAGGCAAGCTAAACCTGTTTTGAGGAAGCTAGATTTTTTTTCATCTACTAAGTGATATATTTTTATTGTGAATTTAGTTTTTCCAGGACTTCCTTTTCTCTAGATTATAATCCTTACCTGCCCTGAAAGCACTCATGAAGTAATCTGGAACTGTAATATGTTGGTTGTTAGTAAATCTAGGTGGCTGAGGTGTTCTGTTTTCTCTTCCAGTCATTTCCAATATGCTTTTGTGTATAAATGACTAAAACTCTTCATCAATAAACTGAGGTTTGTTTTTTTCCCACAGATATGTAATGAAGATGTTACTCTTAAATGTAATGCTGATTTTGAGCGGGCTTACAACTCAGAACCCATGGATGTGGAATTTGTTCACTGCAGGTATTTTTATAGACTTCCCAAAAGCTACACTGATGAGCTACAAGATACGTGACTCTTCTGGCAAAGTAACTTTTAAAAACACGTGGGACTGTCCCTTGGTGGTTTTGGTAGTTACAGGAAAGGCACAATTAAGATCTTGGGAGCCAACTCTTCCACCTCTTACCCACTGTCCTCCTTGGTAGAAGACGGCAATGGTAGTCGCTATGTACGAAGCATTCTTGTTTTGTGTCTCTGTTTTTATGTGTAAGTGATTGTTCCACTACCTGGAGTTGAAGCAGTTACTGGGGTTGTACGGAGTTCTTTTTCGCTGTACGAATTGTGATTCTTTGTGAGTTTTTTTTTTTTTCCTTAAGAAAAAATTATAGCATTATGACTTCAGGACTGCTTATAAATTGCTGGTGTTAACTACTCATGCTTTATTTGTGGCCTATTATTTGTATATAGGTGCTTAATCTTCCATTTAAGATGCAGAAAACTTGCATGAAAGACTATCCCACTCTGAAACAAAAGGTCATCTTTTTCACTGAAGAGCTAGAGATGTATTAGCGCTCATAGCAAGGCTGTTGACTGACGTGTCTACAGTATATTTTCCAACAAATACGCTGCAGTATTTCTGATATAGAACTATTTTTATAAGCACTGCTGCATAGAGAATGTACTGGTTACCGTAATGCTTCTGTAGTTTATGAAAATTTGGGATTTTACTTTAATCCACAAACTGTTGATCTGTTCTTCTAATAACAGGATTCCTAGCAGGCGGTGCCAGCTGGCAGTTGAGCAGGCTAAGTGTCTGGGTGAAAAAGGTACGCTTCAGTTGACTTAAGCTGTCTGGAGAGGCTTGTGGGGAGTCTTCTGTTTTATACTGCTTTCACATCAAGGCGTACTGAGATGGATGCATTATAGTCTGTTTTTACCGGAATTTTCTGTTCATTTAATTGAAAAACAGCTCTCTAAATCTAGAGGGGGGTCTTATTGGCCATCAAAAGGAACGTGAATGGAAACTTAAACTTTTGTAAATAGTTTGAACAGATAAGAACTGTATAAATCGTACAGTTGTAACAGTGGTATGTGAAATGGCAGTGTTTTGTGTTACCTCAGAAGTTAACTAAAAAGCACAGGTACCCTGTTCCTGTGGTTGAGCAGAACAGTCCATGTGATCTTTGCACAGGTCTTTCCCACTTTTGTGTTAGGATTATAAACCAGTTATAAAAACATAGAGCAGGATGATATATCAGTAAAATGTGTATTCATGTGGCTCTCAAATTTTTCTGCTTTCTCTTCTGAACTTGAAGTGTTGTTTCCGGAAAAGCTTCTCTTACAGTCACCACAAGCTGTCAAGACACAGAATATCACCGAGTATTGTGGTGTTGATGATGGCCTTGAGCAGTGTTCCCAGCAGGAGAGTGAGGTAACTGTCTGTAAATGTTTGTTCTAGCTGAGCAGCGTCCAAATTTGTAACAGATAGGTACTTCAGGGCTGTTGTTAGCAAGTGTTTGTTTTGGAGAGCATCAAATAATTGAAGTCGCATTCTGCTACTTTCTAATGACAGAAGTTTGTTTGCTTACCTGAAAAGAGGAAGCTTTTGCAAGTAAAGCTAACCCTCCCATCTGGAATGGAAAGTTCTAGTAACAACCTGTATTATAATAATTTGAACTGTCAGATTTCCCTTAAACTAGTTTTCATAGCAACTTCTAAGAAATGTGAAGTTCTCTCACTGTGGTAGGAAACATTAATCATCCTGATCTGTGCAAATTTACCTTGGCTTCTTTACTGCTAGTTGAATTATAGGAAGAAATTGTAGAAGTCTTTCTTAAAACAACCTTCAGAATGGTATTTAGTCCTCTCCTATTTGAAGTGGATTGTCACCAGCACTGAATCAAGTCAGCTTTGGGGTGAGGTTTATTTGGTTTTGCCCAGAGATTCCACAACATCTGTATAACCTTTTTTGATGTTTTACAACATTTCCACTGAATGATTTCCCCCCCCTCATTCACAGTGTGAATCTTCTATCTGCAACTTTGGATGTGGCCCCTTGTTACACTGTATGCTACTACAAAGAATTGGGAAGTGTTGTTCTCTTTTTCCCTTTTTCTTTTCCTCTGTTTTAAGCCGTTAGAGGCATTAGGCTGCCTCTTTACCTCTTCCTCATCAAACTGAAAAAGCTAAGTTGTTTCAACCTCTCCAGTTCATGGTAACATGCCGTCTGTATACATCAAGCATCCATATTAACTCAGTTTCCCAAACAGGGCCTGGGGATTACCGCTCAGTCAGTGTTTTCATAGCCTGTCCTGATTCATACAGTTACTCAGTCCCAGGTGCAGAGCTTTCAATATAGATTTTCATGAGGCTTTTTTTGATCCTACTGCAAAATTTCTTCAAATGAAGATAAGCCGTCAGGCATTTCAGTTAAGACTGTTAATACTGTGTTGTTTGCTGATTTACTGAGTGTGTATTTGTTCTCATCATAAGTGTTGTTGAAGATAATATTTGCCCCAACTACAACCAGGGGTACTTAGTTTGTGGCCTGTTTGCAGATGAGTATTGGACTATTGTTTATAGCCCTTTGAGCCCGATAATCCAACCAATTTTCTGCTCACCAAACCATCTGTTACTCTAGTTAATGTTCTTGTTGCTCCAAAATAAGAATGCCACAGTAAATAGACCACTTCAAAAGCCCTACTGAAGCAAAGGAGCATTACAGTTACTGCTTTTCTTCTCTCCACACATTAATAGTCCCTTCATTATTGAATGAAATCAGGTTGGCCAGTTCTTATATCGTCTATCAAGAAGTTCTCTTGTCATCTATTTCTGAACCCACACAATGCTTATCTCTTTCCACCACAGCTGTTTGCAGAATCTGTTCTTGTTACTCTGTTTGTACTGCATTTAAACATAAGTTTAAATGGGCTTTGACCTTCATATTTTATCCAGCTGTCCAGACAGCATGTTTTATATTTGCTTGTCCTTGCTTATGCTTCTAGCTTGCATTCTATCAATTCATCAAGAAGCTGCAGTCTTAGAAAGGGAGACCTGTTGAAGTTCTTGATGATCTTGTGGAGCAGAATGGTTCATTATGTCATCTCAGTAAGCAGCTTTTAGTTCTCCTGGGCACCCCCACACAACAACTTCCTGGAGGATTTTGCTTCACGATTCCTTAAGGAAGCTGAAGTTTGCTAGAAGGTCCAGAGTTATGACTCTGCTTGTACCTTCTTAGCCTTCTTCCTGATGCTGAGCCTTGCATATCTTGCAATATCTTGCAGTATTTGCACTAAATGTTGGTATATAGAAGTGTGTCTTTTCCCATATATTCAGCATTATTTCTGATTATTGCTTCTGCCATCTGTGCCAGGAACTGTCGCCCACTCACTCTGGTAACTCTAGAAACTTCCTGAGTGAATTGCAGTAAGTATGTGAATGAAGGAAATCTCCCGTGAGCAGCACAACTTGTGATCAGGAGACTAATGCCAGTTGTTTGTGGGAAGTCTTATCCATCTCCTCCTCCTGATGATGAGGTGTTACAGACACCACCAGACAATACTGCTGCTGTTCTGTCCTGCTCTGGTAACAGCTCAGACATGTCTCTGGTTTTGCTGTAATTTCCAGCCGAGATGCTCCATCACGTGGACACAGAGACATACCGGTAGGAGGCACAGCATAGTTAGTATTGCAAGATGCCTGCTTCTACTGGGTCAGTTCTGGTTGACTAGAGGGGTGATAGGGAGCATAATAAGGATATCCCATCTTACCCCAGAACAACATGATCTCCTAAAGCTCTGATCTTTTCAGGTTGTCACTGGTACCCATCTGGATAAGTAGCAAAGTGATTAATTAGAAGGACGACCTAAGCCTTGCAGTGTTCTCCTGGCATCATGGCTCTAGGGAAGCAGCAAAAACGCCGGGATAACGTGGCTAGGAAGCAAGTACCTCTGTCCTGTATAAGAAGTAATCAACACTAATGCTTGTCATTACTGTTAGAATCAGTATTATTAAGAGAATTGCAGCAGCTGATCCAGAATGCTGGTAGTGCCACTACAAGCAGCTTCCTCTTGTGCTGAAGTCTGAGAGGTATCATCTCGCAGAACTTGAGTGTTTGCTTTTATGGAAGAAGTTACTTGACTGTGGCTTCAGAATCCCCATCTGAGTATGCAAAGTATTTGTGAAGTAGATGCTTAAAGTTACCATAAATGCAAACTTAAATTTAAGATGGGAACTCCTAGCATCTTCTTATACTCTCTTTCTTGCTTCACAGATGTTCTATTTATTGAAGTAAAGCCATTTAATTGGGAAAAAATAAAACTAAGCAATTTCAAGTATTATTGAAGATGGTTGCTTGTTTCTGTAAGGTTATAAATGCGTTTACCTTTGTTTGATATTTCCAGGTCAGAAAGCTGCAGAACAAACAGACAAAATGCATGGCATCGAGGCAGATAAACATAGCAGATGCAGTGACTGCTTCTGCAGAAACAAGCCAACTTGGTATATTTTACTACTTTCTTCAATATTTAAGTATAGCCAGTTCAGGATCACAGTCACTTCAGACAAACATGGGCAGAGTACAGTGTCTTTTGGATGTCCTCATGCTCTTTTAAGGAGAAACTTCACAGCAGTACTGGCGGGAAGTTTCATTAGAGCCCTTCTGTGGATTATTTAAACGTCTTCAGTTCAGCAGACTTCCAGTGATACAGTTTGTACTCAGTAAACTAACTATTCCTAATCACCAACTGGAATATTTTTGGTCACATTCAGAGTTTCCAGTTTGTTGCTGGAATGTCTGCTTTGCTGCAAATGCTAACTATTTTTAAAAGGTTTCAGAAAGTGCCTATCATGTCTGTGCTTTTCTGGCAAGTGTGACTTCAGCAGTTAAGTGCACTGATACTGAAGGAGAGGGATTTTATCTCTTTGTAACAATAACATACCTGAATTGGGAAGCAGATTACCTAGATGGCACTTCTGTCCAGGAGTTAGTAAGATTCTGTTGTGGAAAGCTGCAGCTAAACTGAATGAGGTGTGGGGGGGGAAATTCTTGTGGTCCTTATGGCTGCCATTGGTCATCTGGTACTGGTACTGTCTCTGAAAGTTTACTGAAGTTTTGCAGTTAAAGGGCAAAAAAACAAAAAGCAAAAGCAAAAAAAACAATGTTAAAATTGCTGAATAAAGTTGTTACAGGTTTGTTTGTTTGTTTTAAGTAGATAATGATAATCCTTTTTTGTCCATAAATTTGTTAGGAGATCCAGTATACTTCTGAATTATTGATGTTCTCTTTTCTCTGTGCTGTTCTAGGAAAATGGAAAAAAATACATTAAGCCATAATATGAATTGCAGTTGCTTTCATCTGTGTATGCTTAAAAAAACATTCTTGCAATTTTAATATGTGCTTGTCTTGATCGTAGTTGAGGAAACTGAGACAATTAAATGGAGAGCTGGTGAATTTTTCAATCCTATGCTTAACAAGCAACAGAAATTGGCAGTGAAAAGGATACTGAGTGGTGAATGTCGTCCAACACCTTATATTCTCTTTGGACCACCAGGAACTGGAAAAACGATAACAGTAGTTGAAGCTATTCTACAGGTAATGGTGGATGATAGATGGATAGTCTCTGATCTTTTCAGTGTTAGAGCACTTACAGCGATTCTGTGAGTACCATCACTTCTTTTTTTCCTAAACAAGAATTGGAAATGTTCTCCTTAAGCCTTTCCACTGAGCTATTCAGAATGATGAAATTAATATGAATTTAAAAAAATTCCTGAATGGCTTATTTTTATATCTTAAAGCTTTAGTGAATATTACCTAACTTGTGATCCTAGTACTGCGTAACAGATTCTTGAAGCACAGCATGCATTAATGTAATAACCATGCAGTAATTCTGCTCTTAGAGTACTCAGCTTGAGAACACTTAAATCATGGATGTCAAGAGTAGTGTTCTTGAACTGCAGAAGGATGGATGATTATAATCTGGATTCTATATTCAGTGAAATAAAATGGGTATATGTTTGAGCTATTGCTACTTTTCCAAATAACCTTTCTTTCATGTCCATCTTTTTGAATGTAGATACATTTTACTTTACCAGATAGTCGAATCTTGGTTTGTGCACCTTCAAATGCTGCAACAGATCTGATTTGCTTGCGGCTGCATCAAAGCAATCTATTAAAACCAGGAGCTATGGTCCGAGTCAATGCTACCTGCAGATCTGCAGAGGTAAATACTACAGATAACTGCCAGTTAGTATTTCCTTTTTAATACTTTAATCTTAAAATACTGATTTATTAATGTAACCGTCAATATTTATTAGGCTGATGAGACATTACTATCCTAGTCAAAACTAATCTAGCTTTTCCAGAAGATGAACTGAAAAATATCTGTGTATGAAACTTACCTACAGTCTTGATGGATGAGGAGAATGCTTATGTCTTCAGGCACATTCAACCAAGAATTCATTTCAGTGCATGGGTCTAAGTCTAAACATTTTGTTCCACTTCCAAAATAGTTTTTTTGCTGAGTTTTTTTAATTATTCAAATAAAAACATCTGGAGTGGTATTTTGCTAAGCATACTGTTTTGTTTCTGCAGCAAATTGATGACATCGTGAAACCTTACTGCAAGGATGGTGATGATATTTGGAAAGCAGTGTGGTTCAGGATCATAATTACCACTTGCAGTAGCGCAGGAATGTTTTATCAAACAGGAATAAGGTACAGTACTACAAACAGGAGTATTGTTGAGATATCTGGCTTCCTGGCAGACCTCTTGTTCTTATTGTTTCAGCTGAGAATTTCTTCACAGTAAATTTAAGAAAGCATCTTGACACAGTTGTTTTTCCACCACTGGCAGTGGGAGCGTTAGCAATGACACTGCTGGTTACAGTCATGTTGTCTTAAAGGCATGTAGGAGTTCCCACTAACAATCATATTGTACTTTAGGTTTTTTTTGTATAAAATCTTTACTAGTTGTAAAGAGCCACCATGTAAAGTGCTATTAAGTAAAGATTCCTCTGATTTTGCTTTCAGCTTTCTAAAAGGACGCTCTTAAGTGTCTAACTGATTTAAGAGTTGTTTTATAGAAATAGAGGCTAGCAGTTGTCTTTGCTAAACCAAGTGCATTATTCAAATGAAATAGTTGGAGGCATTTGAGAATGAGGTAGATTTTTCCAAATGTCTTAACCTTACTGTAAATAAAGCTATAATTAAGATAAGGGGTGGTTGGGTACATGAGAGTATGTAGGAGAACACACAGATGAAGAATTAGAAGGAAAAACACAGTGACTGCCTTCTGCCTTTTGATGTATTTTCAGCCTTTGCTGTATATGTGGAGGTGCCTGGCATGCTTGACAGGGATGTTTACAGAATTGCTCAGATCAGCCACGGGGTGGCAGAATTAACTTACCTGGGTGGGTGGGGGGGGGGGGGGGAAATGCCCAGTTCTGAGTTCATGTTATTTTATTCTAGGCTTGGACACTTCACACATGTGATTTTGGATGAGGCTGGGCAAGCAAGTGAACCAGAAAGCCTGATTCCTATTGGATTAATTTCAGAAGTTAATGGTCAGGTAGTTGTCTTAACATCGTCTTTTGAAAGGAAAAAAGATTATTAGCAATGTGAATGATGCAAAACACAAGCTGCCATTCCTGATAATGAGTACGAAGTTGTGAGTACATGTAATAAACCTCACAAATGTACAACTGAGTCAGTTCTAGATTTTGAACACAGTTTTCATTTCCCACACTTGAACGTAATTGTTTTATGTCTGAAGCTAGTCTGCATGAGAAGGACGGGGTTCAGAATATGAAATACGTTGAAAATATTTATTTTATGAGAGCAGTTTACTCCTCTTCTGGGTCTGACCCTTTGCAAACCAATTAGGTGTCTGGGGGCAAAGCAGAGAACTTGATGTACATTCATCTTGGAATTCTGAAGTGTGCGTGTTATTGGGACTGCATTTAATAACAGTTGTAATAGATGTTTTTTTAAATACACAGATAGTTCTGGTCGGAGATCCGAAGCAGTTAGGGCCTCTAATAAAATCTAGAATTGCAGTGGCGTTTGGATTAAATATATCCTTGCTGGAAAGACTGATATCAAGAGATATCTATCGGAGAGATGAGGATGCTTTTAGCACTGATGGATCATATAACCCTTTGTTGGTGAGTAAAATTAAATTATTTTACTCTTTTTTTCAGATAAGGAATGATAAACTATGGCTGCTGATGTTTTCTTAACACCTTCTTTTTTTTGTCTTTTAATCCCCATGCTTAGGTTTAAGTCTGGCTTGAACATTAGCTTACTAGTAAGTCTTTATTATTTTGCATATGTATTCCAAATAGCAGGGATGCTGTAACACCTTAAAACCTTTCTTTGCTTAAAAGCAGAAAATTTCTTCAGAGTTGGTCAAGTGCAGTGCATGTAGCAAAATTCTCAGTAAGGGTTTCGTTGTACAACTTAAGTAACTTTATAACATAATTCTCCACAAATGTGCAAGTGCAGTTTAAGCTTTTAACATGAAAAGACAAGTAAAGTTGCCTCTTTAAATACAAAGATTAAATACAAAGATTCATTTTTGAACATCTTATTTCAGGAAGTGAGGAAAAGAAAGTTCTCTGAAGGATAACCTTGTGGATTTTTCTCATATAAGCACCAGAAAACAATTTTTACGGGGTATTTATGGGAGTACTTAATAATATTTCATGGCACAGAGAAGTACTTAAACTGTTCCTTTTACCTCTGTGCTGGATCTATGAGGGCTGCTCAGAAAGTAATCCTCCTATTTTATCATGTTGGCCCACAACAACAGAGGCAGATGTTGGTGGTATGGCGGTCGAGGTTGAACCTTCCCACCAGTATTTCATTGCGTTCTGTTGCCATTTGACAAATGACAACAGAGGGGCAGTCTTGACAAAATGGTGTCTGAAATGGAAGTGCATATGAAGCAAAGGTGTGTCATTGAATTCTTCCATACAGAAAAAAATTGGACCCGTTGACATTGATCGGTGCTTGCTGAACATTTATGTAACCCAAACAGTGGATATGAGCACAGTGAGGCAACGGGTTGTGCATTTCAGCAGTGGTTACGGTGGGTCACCTACTCTGGTGCGGGTTTTTACAAGCGTCACATATAGGCTTTTGCTCATAGCTGGCAAAAACGGATAGCTAATAGTGGTGAATGTTGAAAAAGAGTGTTTTGTAGCTGAGAATTTGCTCTATAAAATAATGTTATTGTGCTCTTTTATTGTAGTTTCCATGAAAATAAATAGGAGGCATTACTTTTGGTATATGTATATTTAGCAGCCCGGTACACTAACTGATATATTAGAAGCAAATTACCATTAATGAAATGGGTTAGCCTGTTCTGAAAAATTTTAGTGAGCACAAGTGTATTTAGGAATCATGGTTGGACTATCTATTGCTATATCCTTGGCCAAAGAAGTCCATTAATGCTATTCCAAAGTATGAGAATCTCTGGCTCAAATTCATAAGTAGATTTATTATGAATCCACAGAACCATTTCTTCTTACTCAACAAATCATAGAACCTTTAATGTTGGAAAGACCTCTAAGATCACCTAGTCCAACTGTCCACCTACCACCAATGTTGCCCACTAAACAATGTCCCTTAGTACTACATCAGTACGTTTCTTGAACACCTCCTTGGGCAGCCTGTTCCTGTGTCTGACCACTATTTTGAATAATTTTTTTCCTAAATCCGAACTGAACCTCCCTTGGCACAGCTTAAGGCCATTCCCTCTCATCCTATTGCTAGTTACCCTAGGGAAGAGGCTGACCCCCACCTCTCCACAGCCTCTGTTTGGATTGTTGTAAAGGACAGTAAGATCTCCCCTGAACCTGCTCTTCTCCAGACTAACAATCTCAGTTCCCTCAGCTGCTACTCGTAAGACTTGTGTTCCAGTCCCCTCATCAGCTTCATTGCCTTTCTCTAGATATGCTCCTGGGTCTTTCTTGTAGTGAGGGGCCCAAAACTGAATTAAGTACTAAAGACGCAGTCACTAGCGCTGAGTACAGGGGGGTGATCACCTCCCTGCTCCTGCTGACTCCTATACTTCTGATACAAGCCAAGATGCCATTGGCCTTCTTGGTGACCTGGGCACTGCTGGCTCATGTTCAGCTGAACATCAACCAACACTCCCAGGTCCTTTACCTCAACACAGTCTTCCAGCCACTCAGCTCCTAGCCTGTAGCATTGCATGGGGTTGTTGTGACCAAAGTATAGGACCCAGCACTTGATCTTGTTCAAGGTTGTACTATTGGCCTCAGCCCACTTGTCTAGCCTATCCAGATCCCTCTGTAGGTCCTTCTTATCCCTAGACAGTTTGACACTTCCTGCCAGCTTGGTGTTGTCTGCAGACTTACTGAGGGTGCACTCAATCCCCTCATCCAGATCATCCGTAAAGATATTCAGCAGGACGGGCCCCAGTACCAACCCCGGGGAACACCACTTATGGCCGGACACCAGCTGGATGTGACTCCATTCACCACCACTCTCGGAGTCCAGTCCTCCGAACAGTTCTATACCTTGTCTAGCCCTGTGTTGCTCTGCGGTCCTGCATAGCTCTATTCAACTCTGTTGAAAGGAAGAGAGTGAAAACCCTGGGGCAAGAGCACTGTTTTGGGTAATCAGTTCTTGAATGAAGACAGCTCTGCACATGCATGTTGAAAACGTCTTCATTTACTTAGGTACAGAAAACAAACAAACAAAAAACTGATAACAGTGTGGCCAGAGGAAGAAATCTGATGGCAAACTTAAGTTGCTCAAGGGAGGCTGGGTATTAGGTGATGCTTAATTCTACACTTTAGGTTGTGTTCAGCTTCCTAAGGAAGTTTTCTGAAACTCCTAAAATTTCTGTTCTTGTATTTTTTCTATACAGTGTTTAAGGAGAGTTGGCATAGTAAGACAGCAGGAAATGAGGGCTTGAAGGGTCTCACAGGTCTTCGGGTATCACAGAATCACAGAATCATAGGGGTTGGAAGGGACCTCCAGAGATCATCGAGTCCAACCCCCCTGCCAAAGCAGGTTCCCTACACCAGCTCGCACAGGTGGGGGTCCAGGCGGGTCTTGAATATCTCTAGAGAAGGAGACTCCACAGCCTCCCTGGGCAGCCTGTTCCAGTGCTCTGTCACCCTCACCGTAAAGAAGTTCTTGCGCACATTTCTGTGAAACTTCCTATGCTCCAGTTTCTGGCCGTTTCCCCTTGTCCTGTCTCCACACACCATTGAAAAGAGTCTGGCCTTGCCACTTTCCCACCCACACCTTAGATATTTATAGACCTGGATCTGGTCCCCTCTCAGTCTTCTTTTCTCAAGGCTAAACAGACCCAGTTCACTTAGCCTTTCTTCATAGGGGAGATGCTCCAGGCCCTTCAC
>JACDJE010000059.1:1102381-1129601 GCA_016647715.1 Pavo muticus
GGGGGACGGACTTGTTTTTTATTTAGTATTTACTTACAGATCAAAGCTGCATTTTTTGCCTTTTTTTGCAGTTTTTTGGCAGCTTTAGGAAAGCTAAACGTTGCAAGATGGTAAGTGGTCTTCTTGGGAGCTGCATACTTTGAAGTCTGATGAATAACTCAATTATCTTTATGAATCCCTTCCAACTCTATGACTCTAACTGCCCGTTTTGGTTACAGATTTTATTTTTTGTCTCTGCAGATCACAAAACTCATAAACAACTACAGGTCACATTCTGCACTGCTTACCTTACCATCTAAATTGTTCTATCATAAAGAGCTTGAAGTTTGTGCAGATGCTGCAGTAGTATCTTCTTTGTTACACTGGGAGAAACTGCCCAGGAAAGGCTTTCCGTTAATTTTTCACGGAGTCAGGGTATGTAAAATGTTCATGTAGTCTAAGTATAAATAAAGAGGCTGCATAGAACTTCGCTAATGTTGTAGACATAAGTTCTATTCATTAGAATGAATTTCAGAAAGAATATGGAAAACGAATGAGTTTTTTGCAAGAAGTGTGACTTCTTGACCATCTGCACTGCTGAAGACAAACAGCTTTCTAAGAACTTTAGCAGCTGCAGATTGCAGGGGATTGTGAAGCCATTGTAATAAAAATTTAAATTGGCAAATTTAGCAGGATGGAGTTGCAGGCAACTCCATTGGATTTAGATTAATTCTGGTAAGAGTCTGCTGCATTAGAATGAATGCAAGCCTCTAAAGCTAGAAGTTTAGTAAAGATTAAAAAGTCAAGGATAAAAAGGTACTTCAGGAAGAGAAGTTTTTGTGGGTCTTTCAAAAAATTAGTGAAGTAACAAATGGTGTATCCACTGCTTGGAGATGCTTGTGTCTGAACTCCTCTGCTTTGCACAAAAGCAGGATAACAGCTTGCAAGCACCTGTTATTTTGAGCTGAGATTTATATTCTTTATCACATAAATAAAGCACCGTCATCATATAATACAGGTGGTGGTTGCTCATTAAAAGGATTTATAGCAAATAAGGACATTTGTATATAATGTTACATCAGAATTTTTGTTGTTCTTTAGATTTTGTTTGTTTTTTGTTTGTTTTGCACTTAAGATGTGTAAGACTACAATCAGTTAAACATGTAGTTCATTTTTGCACATGTTCTTCATCTGCTCACTTTGC
The DNA here is from genome assembly GCA_016647715.1 of Pavo muticus. Lineage (NCBI taxonomy): Eukaryota > Metazoa > Chordata > Aves > Galliformes > Phasianidae > Pavo > Pavo muticus. The sequence continues at coordinate 1,103,565 of JACDJE010000059.1, forward strand.
TTCTCCCTAATGCAGGGCAAAGAAACTCGTGAAGGTCACAGTCCTTCATGGTTTAATCCAACTGAAGCAGTTCAAGTAATGCAGTACTGTTGCCACCTGGCTAAAAACGAAAGCATTGCAGTGTCAGTGACTGATATTGGAGTGATTACACCGTATCGTAAGCAGGTATAACCAGTATTTAAAACTTCAAAGTTACTGTATTTAAAGTTGTAGTTTTGTGTTGCTGCTCTGGTTTGGTAAAGTGGGAAGGCATATCTCAGAGCTTCACTGTGTTTCGTTACGCAGTGTATTATCATTCACTAATGATGTTCCCATTAAATCTAGAGTTTAGAGTGAAAACCTCAGTTTTTTCACTCTGTATGGTGCAAGTAGGAAGGAAAGGTGGAATCTCTCTGCACAGCCCTCTTGAAGGGGTGGGGGAAGCTGTCTGCCCTACCACAGCTGTGGTAAGTCTTGGGTTGGCACATATTCCACGATGGAAGAAGAGCTTGCATGGATAAACTCCTAAGATCTAAGTGGTTCATGTCATTAAAATCTATCAAAAAACCTGTTAATTTCTGTTTACATGTAGGTAGCAAATATTCCCCCTGTTGAGTCACATGAGAAGCGTTGTACATAGCAGGAGGAGCTACTGTTTTCTTTTAAAACCTTAGTAGTGGATGATGACTAACCTTGGTGTAGGCATTCCCCACAACCTATCTGTGTTAAATTACATGTCTCATGTCTTTGGTTTTGAAGTAATCCACTCTAAAATACGAAAATAAATATGAAAATAAATTCCTCCAAACATTTTTTCTAGGTAGAAAAAATTAAGTATCTTCTGAGAAGCATTGATTTGTCAGATATTAAAGTTGGCACAGTAGAAGAGTTTCAAGGACAAGAGTGCATGGTTTCCATCTTATCAACAGTACGTATACTTGTTGTGGTCTTGTCTAGAATATTTGTGTGTTCTTAATTCTCTGTAGCTCCTTTTTGACATGGAGCTTTGAGGAACAAGGATGAAAAAAACGAGGGAACTGTAATTTTGTCACTCTTCTGTCATAGTATTTGGGAAAAATGCTTAATTGAAATGCATGCAAACAGGATGGTATCTGTGCTTTTGAGGTAGACTTCAAACCTGTCTAGATAATTCAAAATGAGTTTAGAGTTTCATGCAGATATCTTCACTAAAGCATGCTGAGAGACAACGGGAACTGGATGCAGTATAAATATTAGAACTGTATAAATCACAGTGATCCGAAGCCGCCGTTCAGCTTATGAATGTTGATGTAGGTTCTTTTCATTTTCTGTTTGAGAATTACCGCATAATTGTACACAGCTGATTACCCAGACGCCAGTGCTGACTGCAGGAATCCAATACCCTTTTTTACTGCTAGGAGAACACTTGACAGTATTTCATGATCACTTTCATGATGCACTGTTGAAGTGTTGTGCTGGTTAAGTATGGAGATGTTGGTAAATGTCTTTTCTAGCTTCTGGCTATTTGAATCTGAAGCTATAAAATGCCTTGCAGAAAAAAAGGAAGGAAAAAGAAGTCTGTATTGTGTCTGTACTTCAGCAGTACGCTGGTCACACGACATCATTTTCATAGTACTTCACTTCCTTGATTCGGTGTTGGTTGACTACATCTGTGTAAATATGACAGTAGAGAGGCACAAACTGCATCGCTAGAAATTTTTATATAAACATGAGAATGCAGAGCTGTTTGTTTTCACTCTTTGCAATAAATGAGTCTTTCAGAAAATTTCTGACTGATCACAGAATCATAAAATGGCTTGGGTTGGAAGGGACCTTAACAGTCATCTAGTTTCAATCCCTCTGCCATGGGCAGGCTGCCACCCACCAGATCAGACTGCCCAGGGCCCCATCCAACCTGGCCTTGAATGCCTTCAGGGATGAGGCATCCACAGCTTCTCTGGGCTGCTTGTGCCTGCATCTAATCTAAGTCTCTCCTCTTTTAGATTAAAACCATTCCCCTTTATCCTATCACTATCTGACCATGTAGCACAGTGCTCTCCCTCCTGTTTATAAGCTCCCTTTAAGTACTGGAAGGCTGCAGTGAAGTCTTCCCAGAGCCTTCTCTTCTCCAGACTGAACAAGCCCAATTCCCTCAGCCTTTCTTCATAGGAGAGGTGTTCCAGCCCTTCGATCATCTTCATGGCTCTCCTCTGGGACCAATTTGAGAATTCCACATCTTTTTCTTTGCTGGATGCCCCACGCCTGGACACAGTACTGTAGACAGGGCCTCACAGGGGCAGAGTAAGTGGAACAATCGTCTCCCTCGCCCTGCTGGCCGCCCCTCTTTTGATGCAGCCTAGGATACTGTTGGCCTTCCAGGCTGCAAATGCACACTGCTGGTTCTTATCAAGCTTCTTGTCCATCGGGTCCCCAAGTCTTTCTCTGCAGGGCTGCTCTCAAGGAGTTCTCCCACTGTATGCATATCTGCAATGGCCCTGACCCAAGTGCAACACCTTGAATCTCATTTAAGTTCACCTGGGTCCACTTCTCAAGCTTGATAGAAGGGGATGTTGAGGAAATACAGGAAGATGGAAGTTTGGGAAGATGATGTTTTGAATTGTATGTCCAACCATTGCATCTGATGAGGAGGCAAGTGGAGAAGAATGCGTCACCAGTTATGTTGGGAGTTTCTGTTATTATTTAGAAGGTGGTAGCCCTTGCCTTTCACCATAGCTTTGCAAACTTTGCTGAAGCTATCAGTCATAAATCTTGGGGTTTTTTTGGAAGTACCTCAGTGCATGTTATCTGCAAATGGTAGATAAAGGTGTGGCCATATATTTCCACACTCTAGTCAAAAGACTGAAAACTGTCCATCACAGCTGAGGTATGAGGCCTCAAGAATGAGAGGGTGAGCTCCACTCATCAGTGTTTGTTGCCCCTTTGTTTTGATTAGATGTAGGTTTATGCCAGTTCCCTCTCTAAATGCTAGATACTACTCCAGTGCATATGAACTTATCCCTGGTATCTGGATTCACATGAAAACCCATTAGGGGAAAATATACATCAGCTTCTTGTCCTTTGTCTCCTCAGGCATGTGAAATTGTTGGACAGGGCTCTTGAAAGCACAGTTTTACTTTGTGCTTATAAGGAGAATTCAGTGTGGAGGCAAAAAGTGTAAGCAGCAGCTAAGTCAGCTGATCACTACCGACACATCTTGCAGATGGCTGCTTCTTACAAGAATGTGTGATACTGATCCTTTACGTTCTGAGATAACATCTGTCAAATACTCTTTGAAAATGTATTGCACGTTGACACTGAGTTCCTGGGCAAGAGTTTCCAAAAAAAACCAAAACAACCCTGTGCTGAATCATTGGAAAAAACTTTAGGTGAAGTTTTCCACCTCTTCAGAGAAAAATGTGGGCCCTTTATTTCTACTACATCTTTATTTCTACTACATCTTTATTTCTACTGTATGAAATTGAGTTCAGAATACAAAAAAAACCCAACAAAATCTGTGCTTGCTTTTTCCCCAAATGTTAGTATGTTTTTGGTGCAGTAAGTCTCAGAGTGAAGTGGAAGAGAGGTGTCTGGAATGTGGAGTTCTTGCAGCGTTTGTGACTGGGGATCCTTCAGAGCTGTTCAGGAATATGCATTACTGACTGAGCTCCTGTAAGTCTGGGTAATGGCATAGAGGGCAAACTGGTCAAAGGCAGAAATAAAGACCAGGAATTTGAGGCTCAAGGTAAGATCAGTACTAGACTACTTCTAACAGGCATGCACGATTTCCAAGAGAGAGGAGGACAAAACAGCCATGAAAACAGTCAAGGCCCTGGAGATGGGTTGACTTGAGTGCGATGAGGAAGGAAGAAGTTGGTTTGGGTGAGGTGGTGTTTTGTGGCTTGAAGGAATCATTTGGGGATTTGCTTGCTTGTTTTTTCCTAATGGTAGTGGTAGCATGCTTAACTTCGTTATTCTTCATTGTATCACTGCTTTTGAATCCAGCATTGTAACTATATAGTTTTAGGTACATGATATGTTCCTATTCATAAAACCCATTTGTGATGGAAAATTGTTTTATCAAAGGTTAATTCCAATATTGATGAGACAAAGCTGAAAATTTAATGAAAAACTTAATTTGCTTTAACAGTGTTTCAGTGGCATTTTCTTCTAAGGTAAGGCCAAGATGACTGACAAGGCACTCTGAAATATCGTTGATCTGTAGGACATAAAAAAAAAAAAAACCCAGCAACTCTAGCATTTCTTCTACTGAAAAGATTACATCTTGAAAAACACTGATTTTATGTTGGTGTCTTGTGTTTCAGCTTACAGTGGGTATTCCTGATGCTCAAATAAAGCAAACATACCATTCTCTTGAAATTGTTGGAGTTATATTAGTGGACTATTGGAAAATAGACCTCTGAGAAAACCAATGGTGGGAAATAAGTTAGATAGCTGAATTTTGGATTTTGAAGCTAACGTGTGTATTGCTCACATTGAGCTGTGGTTTGCTGTAGTGAGCAAATTATGCTTTTTAATAGATTAAAGTTAGACTGTGACAAAGTAAGCTGGTTTCTCATTATTCCAGTTTTGAATCTGTATCTGTCATTTTTAGGTGCGATCTTACGAAGACACACTTGCAGAAGAGGAATACTATTTGGGCTTTCTCTCTAACCCAAAGAGATTCAATGTAGCAATTACTAGAGCAAAGGCTTTGCTGATTGTCATCGGAAATCCTCATCTTCTTGTGAAAGTAAGTTGTTTTTGTTTTCTTCTCATATCTTTGAATCATGTGTGGTATTTGCTGTGCTAAATGACTAATTTGGAGGGGATTATCTGATGCAATTGTTTTCATTTTTAAATGGAGAGAGGTAGAAGTGATTACTCCCAATTAATGTAACCACTTGCCGAAGAGGTCTCCTTTTTGAGCTCGTGCATGGTTCTTTCTGACCTTCTCAACAGAAAGAACAGTATTCATGAAATGAACTGGATGGGAGGTGTAGTCTCCCCACACCTATGTGCAACACATGTAACTTAATACATCTAAAGGTATCTTCCTGCTATGTTGCTCTGTGCTTGCACTGTTTGTGCTGTTCTGTGTATGGAAAAGGTCCTATTAAATCTTCTGCATTTGTGTGCCATGTTAATTTGTTGGCAAGTTCATTACACAGAGTAACGTGTTTATATTAAACGTTCATCTTTTCTTGTAGGATCCCTGTTTTTGTGCACTATTAGGGTACAGTGTAATGAATAACGCTTATGTAGGCTGTGACCTGCCTTCTGAGCTGAGAAGCCTGCAACAGTGAGTATCCAGTCTTCACTTTAGCCATGCTCGACACAGAGCAATTTAAGAAGTTTTTCAAGCTTGTGTTATTTGAAAGATGATAAATAGAAGAACGTGTGCTACAAAATTAAGGTTTGATTTTGCAGCCATAAATACTGTAAGCATAACATGTAACCATAATTCCTCCATCCCATAAGAAGAGTCTTAGCATTAAGTATTAAATGCAGGTTGTTTTGGACTTGAGTATTTTGCATGCCCTAAACATTGCAGCGTGTGTTTGCGGAACAGAAGTATTTGAGTGGGGGCAGGCTGTAAGGAGAAGTATTTACGGTAGCTGGGCTGTACTCAAAGAATTTTCTTGATTGATTTAAACACATCCCTTCTAGGATCATATAATATGTTACTATATTATCTTCTAGATAACATGCAACATATTATTATATTGTTATAATATTATAATATCTTCTAGATGAAATTAACTATCAGAGTGTTCTTGTTCATGGAAAGGTAATCAAAATCCATTTTTATCTCATCTCTTTAATAGACAGGTGTGACTAATTTTTCAGTGTTCAAGATGCATTCAGTCCTCTTCTGTTTTTGAAGCAAGAATACTTAACAGGAATCCAGCACCTTTGGGCCTCAGGGAAAGGCACACATTCTGAAATTCCTTGAAGTCTGTCCAAGAGAGGCTTCTTAATGCTTCCTTTCAAGAAGTGAGGAAGTTGAAATTTATCATTATAAAATAGTACTGGCTACCAGATTGCTTTTTTTTGTTTAGAAAGTGTCTGATTTTTGCTTCTGCACAGAGCAGGTGTGTGCGAGTCCTACAAGCTTCAGAAGAATGTTAATGCTGAACTTGTATATTAATTTTTCTTTAACTTTTTTTTTTGACATTTCAGTTTTTCTGAGACTTCTGTAGTGCCTCCTGAAACTCTTCTGTCCCAGGAGTATGTTTTTGTCTTATTTGGTTATGGAGTGTGACATTTATAATCCACACTGGATTGAACTGGAATGATGCGTGAATATCTCCACTTGGCTGATGTTGAGTATCTTAAGCCAACCAAACTTAAAGCCCTGCTTTTTTGTTTAAGGCCTTCGTATACGTGTCTGATAGGACACAGGATTCTATTTCTCAGTTACAGTCCAGCTGTCTGCTGTGGTATATGTCAGAATGCCTCAAATGATGGGTTTAAAAAGGTGAGGGGGAAACGGTGAAAACTGCTGTGTTTCTATGAAGAGTCCGTACAGTAGTGTTGTATTGAACTTGGGCAAAGATGTAAACAATGAACATAAACTGTAGCTTCATTGTGTACTGTGCTGTTACCTTAAACTTGAGTGTGGTGTTCTCTCCAAGTTGACTAAGTATTGCCTTGCGGCATTTCAAAAGTAAGTTGGACAGTTGGCTATTGTCTTTCAGAAACTGCCAGTACAACCCAATGGCAACAGACAAATATTGTAGGTAACCTACAGAGAAACAAGGAGAGGGGTAAAAACAAGATTTGGTTTGCAGTCAGTTCATATTACTTTCACTTCTGGTGGGCACTGTACTTCCTTCTGCAATGCTTAATGTGTGGGTAGGGCAGCTTATAGCTTGGCAAAACATCAAAGCCAGATACACAGTACAGTGACACACACCGTGTAGAACCTAGACTATACTTAGTGTGTTTATCCAGTCTGAGTCACAGCTGTATTTGAGCAGCGCTGCAGCCTCATCAGCCTTGTCTCTTTGGTATGCTGTTATGCCAGCTTAATTGCTTTTACTCCTGAACAAGTCATAACAGACAGTTTGTTGCAGTATTATACTGAAAATGTCAGTGGCTGTAATGCCATTCCACTGTTCTACATAAAACTTTGGAATCTGTCCAATAAAGAATCTGTTCCCCGTTGAAGGGTTTCTTGTATGTCTTCCTTTGAGGATTATGATGGACCAGATTTCACAGCAACTACATAGTCCTGTTAAATGATCTTTGAGTTCCCTTCCACTCCAGTGATACTTCTGCTTATAAGTACTGGTAACATAGTTGTTCTCGTGTTCTCTTTGAAGAACAGTGGAGTGATAACAGAGATAAATAGCACTTATTTCATCACCAGATGTAACTCAAAACTCATTTGTGTTTCCATGGCCTTATGTATAGTAAGGTAGATACTAAAGAATTGCTACATTGCTCTTCAAATCACAGTAGTTTGCATGTCAACTTCCACAAAGGCAACTACATAATTGGGTTTGAAAGGCTGTGCCTTTATTACTGAGCGAAAGGCAAATGATAAATGCCTGTTACTGCCCGTGGTTACTGCTACTGAAAATCTTTGAAGAGAGACCTTACCCATCTGACTTGTGCAAAACTAAACAGTGTTTACAACTCCCGGCAGCCTGATGTTCAGGCAGAGGTGCCAGTGCAAGAGGCTTTAGCTTTGCTATTCTTGTCATCTCTTTTGAGAAGGTGTACGGCCTGATGAGCTGAAATGTTGAGAAGGGGAGGAAAACAGTCTGCATTCTCTCTATTGTTGAAAGTCATCTTTCTTTTTTACTGTGACAAAGATAAACAAACTGATCTTAGAGTCTAAAACACAGAGAGAATCCAGCTACTGCATACAAAAGTAGCAGTGAGCGAGTCTGTGGCCTAAGCAAGTCTTAGTTTTCTTGAAAACCATGATCCAGGTACTCAGGCCAGATGTGATCAATCTTTTCCGCACAAGTTAAAACATATATATACATATAGTAATATATGTATATATATATATAGTGGCTATTTCTGATTTCTATTAAGTCGCTGCCTTACTAGGAAATTACAGAGGCTATAAGAGTGGTTCCACCATGCCTCGAAGAGCAAGCTAAAGGTACGTGAAGTCAGAGAGCACAGGACCACAAATGCACCTCCTCAGCCCCCTACGCTGAATACATTGTGTTAGATATTGCTGATCTATGAAGAGCGAGTGTGGTCTGCAAATATTTCCTGAGCCATTTAACATAAGCAGTTAAGAGCTGAAATGTAAAAAATACCTCCAGGAGACCACTAAAGACATTGGAAAACACGAGAGGTTTTCCAAACAGAATCAAAGCAGGCAGTACTCAGCTGTATACACAACAGCAGCTTCTTGTTCTCTCAGTGCCTTTCAGAAAGCGGAGGTGTGAGAAGTATGTTCTGCGTCGCAGCTTTACTAGTAGGCCAGCAGCTAAATTCTGTGCCACGGCAACGAGGTCTCTCAGACAGGTGTCTTTGCTTTTGAAAAAGCCATTCTGTAATTGGCTACACTTAGAATGCAAGCACAAGAAAAAGAATGCTCCTCTAAATGTATTTTAGAATATGAAATCTTCATTGGAGGCGCAGTCCCTCCTGTTTGTTCATTCTACTTTTTTTAAGCTCTAAATTAATGAAGTTGCTGCCATTCCTCTATTGGCAGTGGCACGATATAGGTCAGGTCAGGCTAAATGACTGGTGTGGGAGTTGCTGGGTAAATACTCTGTTATTTCTTCTAGTTCTGTATTTTGTCATAACAGATGTTTAACTGCGCTTTATCTAATAAAAGTTGCATCCCTAGCAACTACATAGCAACGTACTGAAGGTCAAACGGGGCTCCTCCAACATCAGCCGAATTATGTAAGTCATGCCAGTTCACGTAGTCCAAGAAACACACGTGTGGCGAGGTGCTGCCCCTGCCATGCTGAGCAGGCTTCACGGGCACGTTGGGTGTACTGTAACAGACAGTAGGGGGTTGGAGCCCTGTTTGTTTTTTCTACTCCTCGTCCTCCTGCAGAGTGGTCAGTCTATACACAAATAAAAAATTAAAATAAAAAAGCAAGTTGTAGTTGCAATCTGTATTCTACACCTTGTGTGACTGCTTTTGTTTCCAGAGCCCACGTTCCAGTAAGGACATTAGATCAGCGGGGCAAGAAATAGAACTCGCAGTGCACAGGCAACTGCACCTGCTGTTTACTCTCTTCTGGAACCTTGAATTTATGATCTCAGGAAAGTCTAATGCACTTTTCTTCTTTTAATAAATCAGCTTTGAGGTGTAAGGGAACATTGGGCTGCATATTTTGGATTCGGACATCAGAAAAAATGAGTATTCTAAATCTTAATAAGAAACAGACTCTCTTAAAGAAAGTGTCACTGGTTTTTTGCAGCTAACAAAAAGAGAACGCTCACAGAATCAGAAACAATTTGTCTCAGTTTTAGCAGGCTTGCTAAAATTTATGTACTCGGATTATTTAAACAATTGGCTTTATTCTAATAGCAATGGTAATGAATGTGCAAGCTGGGAAGAGGGTGTTCTTCTAGGACAGTGAATAATGGGAGTGTATAATAATCCTTTTAAACTGCTTACATCTCCTTACAGCATTAGGTGTTGTTACGTTTCACTACTTCTTAAATGATATTTCAGTACCAGTCTGTTGAGAATTGCTGTGTGAGGCACAAGGAAACACTTCACTGCTGTGTCCCGCTGAAGAACGGTGAGGAAGTGATGCGCTGTAGAAGGCCAACTGCAGGCCATGGAGTGAGCAACTCTCCCTAAGTGGAGGATGAAGTGCTGCCAAAATGTTCCATGTGGAAGGGCTTGGAATTTGACTGAAGGGCACAAACAGATCGGAAGGTTCTTCTGAGGAACTGTAACATCAAGAGGGAAAGACTGAGGAGACGGAAGAGATTGTAAGGAAAGAGTACAGTCAACAAAGGGAAAATAGAAAAAGAAAGTTGAAAATAAAATACACCCCCAATATGTTGCTTTTCCTAATCATTACTCGCTTCACTCTGACTTCCATATATGACTTCTCTTCCTCTCGTATAACTGGAATTTGTAGTCAACATGAAGTGCTAAAACTGAACAGGAGGTTCTTTCTGATATCTGCACAGCTGCAAGTGCAAATGCCTGAGAGCTGTATTCCAGCTAGAGAGTCCAGGCTCCCTTCCTAGCTAACAGAAGTACATACGGTCATTTGCATCAGCCTAAAATGTGTCTAGAATATGTGAATAAATCCCCAGAGGTGCCTCTCCCTGTTGACACTGCAGAGTGAGGCCAGAAGCTGAGATGAGTTCTGGACAAGTGAATCTAGGTGCTCTAAAACCTGCCTTAGCTGGCTGTGTCATCTCTCCCTACAAGCACAGACCATTTTGTTCCTAGTTGATGAAAAGTAGTGTAAGAGGTGAAGGACAGCATTTGGGGAAATGAAAACATGGGAATTTTGCGGTTCTCCCTCTTGCTGAAGAAGTAGAGGTCACTGATGCAGAAGTAAACTGGTTTACCTCTCCGTGCAATACAAAAATAAATGCTTCAGTGGGCTTTTTAATACCATGATGCTTAGCAGAAGTGTTTATTTCCATAACAGATCAGTGTGTTCCAAACAACACGAAAAGTAACAAAATGTGTCTGTGTGTGGAAAGGAAGAGGAGCCCGGTCAGCCTGGCTGGGCATTGCTACTGTCATGGTGTGTATTCAGAGGGGCCACAGTAACCAGAGGAGCTGTGCTGTTGGTGTGCAGACTGAACAGGGAGCAGAATCATCCTTAGTGCTGCAACTCTGAAGTAACCCCATGTATCACATACTATAAGACAAGGACTTCAAAGGAGAAGCCCTAACCCTGCAACTTCGGTGATTCCAGCTGGCCCTCTTCAGCAGCACAGCCGTGTGGTGAGGTGGGCACGTGCAGGCCAAGGGAAGGTGGCCAGGTGCAGGAGCTGCCCTCAGCATGGGGCTGGTGCAATGTGGTGGCTGGTGGGAGCCGAGCAGAGCAGCCCCTGCACAAAGCTGCAGCAGTGAGCTGGGGGAACCCACAATGCGAGGCACGTGGGCAGCTTGTGATGTGCTGGAAGTACGGTTTGGGGCTCGTGGTGGTTTCCCTTCTGCTGCTAACAGCTGTGCCCTGGGGCAATGAGGAGAACAGCAAAGCAGGAACTGAATGATAGTGAAAATTTCCCTTTTGGCTTCCCTTAAATTAACGAGCACACAGCACAGATGGGGTAAGTGAGGTGGAAGAAGAAATCCAGCATAAACACTTCCTGCAGAGTGATTAAAATGCAGGCATTCTTTGCATTGAATAGGACAGTGACTGAAAGGCATTTAAACCTCTATTGTAATTCCTGTTTTGGAGAGTGCCCTTGAGGTTATGCTGGCATTGCCTGGTTTAATGCATGATGTTCGCCAGATGTCCCAAAGCATAAGTACGATGGGATTGCTGAAAGGTTAGTAAGCAGAGACTAAGTGACTTTCTTAGGCTTAATTTTACTTAAGCCACCACTGATTTTTAACAGCAACCCATTTGCCAGATTCTTCATTGAGATTGTTTCATCCATTATACCGTTATCAAGCTTTTTTTAAGTGTGTTGTACCTGGTACCACTAACAAGGCAACAAGTCTTCTCACCTACATTGCAAGTGAATGTTATTATTTCATTTGCACTGAAAATAGCAACTGTGATATTATCCCTTTAAGGTTATAGAATCATAGAATCACAAGGTTGGAAACGACCTGCAAGATCATCTAGTCCAACCGTCCTCCCATTACTGTTACTACCACAAGCACTAAACCATATCTCGTAGCTCCTCATCCAGACGCCTCTTGAACACTGCCAGGCACGGTGACTCCACCACCTCCCTGGGCAGGCCATTCCAGTGCCTGACCACTTTCTGAGAGAAAAAGTTTTTCCTCATGTCTAACCTAAACCTCCTCTGGTACAACTTGTGGCCATTTCCTCGGGTCCTGTTTGTTGCCTGGGAGAAGAGGCCAAACCGCTCCTCATCACAACCTCCCTTCAGGAAGTTGTAGAGTGCAATGAGGTCTCCCCTGATCCTCCTCTTCTCCAGACTAAACAATCCCAGCTCCCTCAGCTGCTCCTCGTAAGATTTGTGCTCCAGACCCCTCACCAGTTTCGTTGCCCTTCTCTGGACACGCTCCAGGGCCTCAATGTCTTTCCTGTAGTGAGGGCCCCAAAACTGAACACAGTACTCGAGGTGCGGCCTCAGCAGTGCTGAGTACAGGGGGATGATTACCTCCCTGCTCCTGCTGGCCACACTATTTCTAATGCAGGCCAGGATGGCATTGGCTCTCTTGGCCACCTGGGCACACTGTCAGCTCATGTTCAGCTGAGCATCAGCCAATGCCCCCAGGTCCCTTTCCTCTTCACAGTCATCCAGACACTCAGCCCCAAGCCTATAGCGCTGCATGGGACTATTGTAGCCAAAGTGCAGGACCCGGCACTTGGCCTTGTTGAACCTCATCCCATTCACCTCAGCCCAGCAATCCAGCTTATCTAGATCCCTCTGAAGGGTCTCCCTACCCTCAGGCAGATCGACACTTCCTCCCAACTTGGTTCAGAATGGTTCAGAATGTTCTCAAGTTATCTTAAAAATGATTGTGTGCTATGAACATAGGTGGCCTTCATGGTAGTGCTCTGTACATCAGCCTCACTTGTGTGTGCAGTCAGAGCTACCTGCACAGAAAAACCTAGCAAGAGAAGAATCCAAGGAATGGAATTTTTTTTAATGGACTTACTGTAGAAATAGGCATGGGAAGAAACAGATTGTGAAAGAGCACAATTAATTTTTACAGAATTTATTAATAGCATAAATAAAAATAAATTAATTACAGACAGAGCATTGCTGCTAATTTTAAATTGCTCTGTAATCATTATCCAGATAAAACTACAGATCTGCCTGGGATCAAAGTCAGCAAGCTTTGGTCTGGAATCAGAAACTTCGGTTGTCCTGCTTGTAGAGACACCTTGAAATAAAATGAATTGACACCTTTCTCAGCGTGAAAAAGAAGTTTTAAACATTCAGGATAGTTTTCCATTCTGTTTTTCACCTTTGCCTCCTGGTGCTCGCATCACTTCATGGCCGTGCAAGAGCCACGGCTGGAGGAGCGAACACACGGGCAGCAGGGAGCGGCCCTGCTTACCGCATCACTGACGGCAGCGAGCAGCCTGGTGACTGTTCTGAAGTGCACAGGGAGGTGGTGTCAAACACGTTCCATGTATAAATGAGTCCTCAGGCACTTTAATAACAAATTATTCAAAGAACCAGCTGAAATTCAACACGGCAGGTGCATTTTTAAAATTTTTTGAATGTAATCAAGTGCTTTAAAAGTACTTTCTCTTCTCTGTTAGTGCCCTGTGCACCAAGCTCATCGTCATTTCCTGCAAAGTAAAATTATGCTCGTGATCCTGGAGCAAGCGTGCTCCAAAGTGTCTACTTCAGTTTCTCCTTGGGCTCCTACTGCAAAGGGGATTTGCTATTTCCGTGTTCTCATGATCTGAGTTTTTACCAATCCTTTGGTTGCTTAGTTCGGCGTTAATCTGGGACCCACAGAACTGGTTAAGAACACAAGAAATTTAAGTTCAAGTTTACCCTAAGCACGATTTAATTTGGAAGTCTTAGGATGTCGGTACCTGTGCAGCGTTTGCCTTGGAAGTCATGTTCTAAGTGGGCTTTTTTGATGTTCTGAAATCATGTTTTGAAAACCTGCTTTACACAGTGCAGGTGCAGGCTGTGTATAACGGCGCTGCCCACTCTCCACAGACAGCAGAAGGAATCCCACTGGCGGGTTTGGATCAGGAAGTGATGCGATTTAAACACCTGAGTACCATTTTCAGGAAGCGGATTGTCTCCACATCAGTATAAATCGGTGTGCTTTGAGGCTGAAAACCTTGATGTGATGATGTTTTGTTGGGTACTCGTGAGTCTCCCTCCTTGTGATCACAAAATTACCGATTTAATGCAAGTTGTTTAACAGCTGCCTGCATACACTGCAGCAGAGGCACGTGGTTTAATAATCCGTCGGCACCTGAGCAGAGCCACAGACAGAATAAGACCGGTACCCAGCAATCCTTCCACCTCACTGACAGCGTCTGCGTCAGCAGTGCCCGGGAGACGTGCACCTCCCTCTGCAGCCACGCCAGAAATTACTGCATGCCCTCTGCAGTGCATCACAGTGATCACATCCCCTGCAGTAAAGAAACTGCACAGCCCCTTTAACTCCCACTGCCACCACTGTCCTGCTGTGCCTGTGAGACTTCGGTAGAATTAGTTCTGCTTTCTATTAGCTGATGTAGGTGGAGGTTTTACAGGCATCTTATTTCCTTCTTCAGCGTACACTGGGCTGTTAAGCACTGGAATAGGCTCCCCATGGAGGTGGTTGAGTCACCATCCCTGGATGTGTTTAAAAACCGTTTGGATGTGGTGCTCAGGGACGTGATTTAGCGGAGGGTTGTTAGAGTTAGGGTAATATGGTTAGGTCATGGTTGGACTCGATGATCTTTAAGGTCTTTTCCAACCTGAGCAGTTCTGTGATTCTATGATTGTATGTCAGCTTTTCGCAGATGTCATCAGGATAACTGGTAAAGATTTTTACCTCTATGGCATTCCTTTAATAATTCCTTCCACTTTCATTTATGTTACTAATTAAAGACCGGTATTTCTCATAAATGTAGATAAGAAATTTTATTATGATCTGATATTGCAGAGACTAATTTCCCTTCCATGGCTTTGGGAAGAAAATGAACAGCCATGGCCCACAGCCATTGAGCCGGGTGCCCCGTGGGCAGCACCTGACTTTGCAGAGATTGCCTGCCTTGCCTTGACTTTTTTCTCACTTCTTTTTTTAAACTTACTTAATTTTAATAAGAAAATGTCATTATATCCTAATTTAGTTCTGTTCCAGCCAAAGCTTTATTGAATAACCTAAACCTATAAGCCTTTTCCATCAAATATCTATGCAGCTTATGAATCTGCATGAGGTTATTCATACGCTTTAATTTTCCGTATCAGTCTCATGAGTACATATTTAATATGCTAAAGATGCCTTTAAAAAGATTATTACATCAAGTCAGTTTTTCAGAGTTTATCATCCAGTTTTGCCCCAATAAATTAGATAAAATTAGTTACATTTCTGTATTCTTGGTGTGACACCTGGTCTTCTCTTCAGCTTCTCTGCGAAATCCATCAGTTATGAAACAGAGGAGCTCTGCCCCTGTGCTGAGCTGGCAGGCCTCTCCTTCCTGCCCGCAGAAAGGAATGCAAGGTGCCACGGCAGGAGGGACGGGAAGAAATCATATCCATTGCACAGCCTTCAAACCAGGGCAGCATCTGCCCTTACCTCAGTGACTGATGTTAGTCATGATACCACATGTAGCATATTCTCTCTCGTTGCCCCTCAGGGAAAAATACATTGCCTGTGTCGTGGTACTCACCCACTGTAATGATGGACAAAAGGAAGTTCTTGACTTCTTCAGGGTTCAAGAAGTTGTTTAAATTCAGAATTATTCAGGATATTTTTAAATAACTTCATAATAAATCATCTGCAAATTAATTTGTTCCTTGGCCACGAGGGGTTCATTTGTTCCAAGTCTGCACACAGATTTCATCAGTTGTCTGTCCCCACAGACAAAAGGGTTTTGGTCAATAACCCACTGGTAGCATTAGGCACGCTCTTTAAATTCAGCAGTAAGGGCTTGTGTCAAAACCAGCATTTTATAATACATGTTCAGCATAATCGGACATGATTCGGCTGGTGATGTTCCCTAGTCAGAGGTAAGCAGCTCAGTATAGGCAAGTTAATACAGCCAGCGGACACATGCAGGCCATGTGCAATCTCACATGCAATGGCGTGGCCTCACTGATATCCGCACTTCAGTATGACTGGCTGTGCATGGCCCTCAAATTAAGAAAATGTGTCAGAGTTTACAGGACCGGGGACACAACCAGCAGCATGTGCAGATTTGCCAAAACCAGCAGAACAGCAGATGAACTAAAAATGTTTTGCCCAAGGCTACGAAAGTACGTTTACAAGATCACAGGAAAACCAGTAAGCTTTGTTGACAGATGAGAGTCCGTCTCTTTAGGAGATACGGTGCATGTAATCTGACCCTAATAGCTCTTTGGGGTGACATAACTTACAAAGCAAAATGTTTACAGCCAGGAAGGGAAGGGCATGATTTGCAGCAGCCATACAGCGCTGTGTATTGTACTCAAAGGAGTATTTGCTTTCTGGGTTTGGGCATCCTTCCAGTTTGTAACAAGACCTGAAACTCTACCAATGTAACATAAGGTTATAGAAAAGGTTTAGCTTGGAAGGGGCCTCTGGAGATCAAGTCTACTCCCTACTGCTCAGAGCAGATCCCACAAGGTCAGCTTGGGCCATGTGCAGTCAGCTTTTGGATAGCTCCAAGGAAGGACAGGCCTGTATTACCATTATCTTTAATTTCACACGCCTAATCAGAATTTCTTCAAACTCGTCTCCTTTGCCTCTTCTCTGTACCCTCCCACTAGGAAAATGAAGAGAAGAATGTGTTTTCAGTAATCTTTTCAAGACTAAAGTCAAAAACAAATGCGAAATTCATCAAATGTCTTCATCAGCTGAAATTTCCAGGACACCGAGTCCTTCCAGTATCCAGTTCCATTCATGCTGGAACATACCTGAAGATAACCTGATGCCCAAAGTAATTCATACCCAGCAACATCTGCCAAAAGATGTGACAAAGGCTGTCTGACCCCTGTAGATACACAAGAAGTAACTGACCTTACAAGGCAGGCACATAATTAGGAAGTGCCCATGCATTTGTACATGCAGATGCCAAACTTGAGGCAGGCAAATCCCCCTTGCTCCCATACATGCTGTCATGCCTCAAAAATTCCAAGCAGCGGTGATCAGTGCCCATGCAATGCCTATGTCCTTGTGATAGCTGGTAGGGGTAAATCCATCTTCTCCATGAGAATGCAGAGCTGTTCCCAGGAGAACCCTTCCCTGTGGTGCATTGTGAGACTTGCTTTTTCTTAGCAGGCTTAAGGGCAGAAGTCATGTTAGCCTGCCAAGGCATACGTCTTTGCTAGGCCTGCATACTGTTTGCTGGCAGTTGTGGTTTGGGACACTGCATCAGAGTGCATTCCTAATTATGTGAAGGCATTGAGTATGGAGACTGAACACGGCATGTATAATAAATCTGACAAGGATGAATGCTGTGACTGCTTTCTCATCCATCAGCACTTAAGGAGCAGCTGAACAAGACAGCATAGTAGGTGGGATTATACAGTCCCGCTGACATGGGATGACCAGCAGTGGCTCCACAATGTCTGAAGGATGTCAGGCCTGTAAGGGAAGTCCTCCAGTCTTCCAGAGCTGTGGTACATGGCTGAAGAAATTCATTCCGCTAATGAAAGAGGACCTCAGCAATTTGACTTTGCAGTTCCAGTTTGTTTGGAAGATTCAGAGTAGGGCTGGCCTGTGCATGTGGAACACAAACATAAAATAGCACCAGCCTGAAGATCACCTGGATGTCAAGCTTGCAAAAGCATGTAGATACATCCATGACTTGCTGTGTTGTAGTCTGCAACTGGAAAACCAGAGGCAAGTATTTTTGTTTAAAGCAAAGCCTACACACTGACGGATCCCTTAACCAGTGCTCCTTCAACAGTACTGTAGAATTAAGGTTCAAGCAGGCAAGGGAAATTAGGGATACCATATGTGCTCAAATCCATGCCACGCCTAACAATTCCAATGAGTTATTACTTACTGCAAATGCACGTACTGCTTTGTGGATTGTGAACTGCTGATAGACATGTTACCCTGACCGCTTACAGATTTTGAAGAGCTCCTTCTGCCTTTGGGGGCTGGTTTTTTTTTTGTTTAGGGCTGGGTGGGGTTTTTTTTTTTACCAATGCTACTGGGCTGGTGGTACTGTTAATCTTTATAGATTATTCTGTGCCTGATTAATTGTAAGGACTTAGGTAGCTGAGGGCTTCGATTTTCCTTTCAGAATAAAATATCAATTAAAATGTAAATCTGTGATTGCTGGCTTGGAAACATGGGGATCTGTATCACTGAACTTCGTAGCTTACTCAGTGTTTTCAACTGCATTAATAAAACTATGTTGTCACAGCTGCTCCTTCTCGTTTGCATACAATTAAATGGACAATATCTCGTGTCCTGATATTAATTTTAATTTAAATCAAGTGACCTGTATTAATCTTACTAATTTACCCAAGAGGGTTAAAATAGTCATGTAGATAGAGTGGCTGATTGATAATAAGTTAATGGTCTGCATCAAAAAGACTGCAACCTGCACGAACACAAAAACTGATGAATAATGCAGGAATTTCATTTCTCTCCTTGCCTCTCCTAATTTCCTTTCTCTCTCACGTCTGTACTTGGGTACGTGATGTAGGGATGACCAGAGACAACTGCCTCTTTTATTATTATTATTCTGTGAACCTGTGCAAAATTCTCTGCAGTGTTCCTTCTGCATTTCTCCTCCTCCTTGAACACGGCCTCTGCCTTTTGCCTCTGCGGCAGTATCTTCCACAGCCCTCTCTGCTCCTTCTCCAGGGGAGCAGCAGTATGTTCAGGTTGCTGGCAGCACAGCTTATCCTGCAGATCTCAGAGCTCCCTGCAAACCCCATCCAGTTAGAATTCCTTAATAAGCATGCAAGAAAAGGAATCTCTGCTGTACTGTTTCTGTATGCCAAGATGGAGGGTTAAAACTTTCCTTGTTCTTAATATACCATCTGTCTGAAGGCACGGAAATAGCAAGATAATGATTGAGCATAATTGAATGCTTTGAGCAACTGTAAGTTCACAGCATTAGTGTTTTCCTTTGTTTTTCCTTTAATGCAGTTCCAATACCCTATACCAGACGACATGATATCACAGGGGTTAGAACACTTCCCTGGGAAGTGAGAAATCTGTGCTTTAGGCCCTCTTCAGCCTAAAGAATTTGAATACGTACTTCTCAGTAAAATGCCTAATCATGCTACAGAATCAGCTACAACAGTGTTGTTCTCCACCCGTCCAGCTGAAGCAGAGCCAATGTGCAGCAGAGTGCAAGATTAATGGGATCAGGGAGAGGCAATCAGCAACCAGGGAACTGTGTGCAGCACAGTGAGATGAGTCCTGGAGATTTTTGCTCCTTCCTCCAAATGACATTCATGTATTTTAGCTTGTGATGCTTGAGCACGCAGGACTAGCAGCAGGAATCAGCTCTTACACCTTCAATCAAGTTTAATTAAAAAAAAAAAAACAACATCATCTCATCTGTATTTCCTTGGTAATTTGCATTACGAGTTTACTTCAACTTTAAATGCTCCTGGCTACACTGAACTGGAATTATAACAGCCTTCCATGTGATAGATAATACCACTGCCTGGCAGGATGAAGCCTTTGCTTTGCAAGTTTCAGACGGGAGTTTGAAAGAATGTTGCTGATTGCAGTCTGTGTTGAGCAAAGCAGGTAAGCCTGTGCTTTGCTTTCTGCTGTCAGAACGTGAAATTCTGAAGGAGGAGAATAAAACAAGAAACAACACTAAAAGAAGCAAGCAGAAAGACAGCATCAACTGAATAAGCAATACACTCATGTGTCTCGTCTCCTCTGCAGAGAGATAAACTGTCAGAATTAAATTCAAATAGATTTTTAACATGCTTTTTTTCCTTGGTCTGTTTCTCTATTTCAGCGGGCTTTGTCTAAATATATCATCAGTCACACGTGGGTAATCTCACTGCCAGGTCGCAGGCACTATCATGCCCAGCCTTTCTAGTACCCTATGCACTACCAGCAATCAGCAACCTGCATGTAGCTGTGGTCTCTGCTACAGAAGCATTCCAGCACCTTGTAAGAGGCAAGAAAACCTCTGGGTTTTCCAATGTCTTCAACTGCAGTATTGAGCCACCACAAAACTTCCACAATTAGACCCTGTGCAGCCTTTTGGCTTGCACCACTGTAAGCTCTCTTGATTCCACAATTATAACACCATGATGATATTACAACAGAAGCATTAAGGCAGTGCTGCATAAAGTCTCACATCACAGGACACAGAAGTACTCCTTGTTGCATCTTCTTGTTTGTTTTAAGTAACTAGTTGGGAAGGATTTGGAAAATAAAACCTTTTTAGCCTGGAGCACGTAAAATAGCTTTTCAAATAATGACCAAAGCATATTACGTGTCTGACTCTTCCCCTTTTGTAAGGTTAACAGGTATACAGAGAAGTTAGGCAGGTAAGAATATTTAAATAAATAGGAAAAGGTGCTCACCAGTGTTGTAGGCTCACAAAGGAACTCCACAAGGAGCAATCTCCAGGAAGAGATCCTTCCTCAGTGGCAGTCAGCCCTTAAATGGGGTCTAGGAGAGGTGGAGCCTGGCTCCACCCCTTCCGGGCACACAGGTGAATTGCCTTCACCTGTGCTCCCATGGCTGACTCAGCGCTTGCCTCAGGTGGTCAAGGCCGTGATTCAACAGTTCCCATACACCTTTAGACTGGAGACTTGAGACATGGCTGACTGAAGTTAGGGTGCTTACTGACTAAGCAACACACCAGCGAGTGACTGATAGTACCTTAACTGGCTAATGAAAAACACAACTGATATTAGTAGCATTCATTCACAGATATATCACTACAATCAACACTGAGTTACAATTCTACTGCCTGCTAGCACCAGTAGTAGTAATCCACAATTGTGTTACTGTGAAGAAAATGTATAAATCGTATATAAACCATACACAAATCATATACAAGCTCTATTACACTACAGTTCTGTCGCTTTCGCTTCCCAACTCAGTATTAGGCCACAAGCACATCCCTTTTCACCTCACCCTTCCATGCCAAGTCTTCTGGACGCAGACCTGATGATGGTCCAGTGGGCTGTCCCAACAAGTACAACCTCCAGCATCCCGGGCAGCCTGGGGCCACAGGTCAGCTGCTCCTCAAACATCTTCCCCTCTAGACTCTTCACTACCTTCATAGCCCTCCTTTGGATAACTGCACCCAGTGCTCAAGGTGAGGCTGCACAGCACAGAGCAGAGTGGGACAACCCCTCCCCTTCCCAGCTGGCAGTGCTGGGCCTGGCGCACCCCATGGCACAGTTGGCCCTTTGGCTGCCAGGGCACACTGCTAGCTTGTGTTCAGCTCAACGGCAACTGGAACCCTCAGATATCTATCTGTGGGGCTGCTCTCCGGCCTCTCATCTCCCAGAAAAATGGGACCTACTTAATAACCAGCTCCTAAGTATGTTTTCTTTATTGGTCCCAGTTTTACTGCATCAGTACTGAAATGTATTTCTAAACGTGCTACCCAAACAGTTTTTTCTTTAGCCTTGACTTCCCTGAATAACTCTGATTAAGCCAAGCAGTTTCTCACTTCATGCAGAGACAGCCTGCACATCACAGCAAACCCGTTTTGTGCTCACACTGTATCTCTGCCCTTGAATGGTTAGTTGCAGTCAGCACTCTGGCTCCCATGGAAGGCTTTAGCAGATGTTAAATCCCAGGGTTTGAGCAGGGCCTCTTGCTCACAGCGTGCTCCTGCTCATGCCAGGGTTTCCACACCAGGGGATCCCTGAACAGGACAAGCAGACAGTGCACACATAGCTAAGAGAATGTCTCTCTAATTTAAAGCCTCATTACAGGACTTTCTTAGCACAGCGGGATACAAAAAAGGACAGACATAAAGAAGGTAGAAACTGGTGTC
This sequence comes from Pavo muticus, assembly GCA_016647715.1. Taxonomy (NCBI): domain Eukaryota; kingdom Metazoa; phylum Chordata; class Aves; order Galliformes; family Phasianidae; genus Pavo; species Pavo muticus. The sequence continues at coordinate 1,125,248 of JACDJE010000059.1, forward strand.
TGCTAATGGGCCAGCACACAGAACAAGGCAGGTAACAGGCAGAAAGAACCCAGGCCATAGAACGACCTCCTGCACCAGTCACTTCTTGTACACAGAAGGGAGAAGCTGAAGTAGCAGCAGCAGGAGGGGTGAGAGCAGCCAGCCAGCCTCACACTGCTGTCACCTGCCAAGCCTGCAGGGTCAGCATGAGCTCCCATCACCTGCACCATCCTCTTCTGCTTGAATGTGTGAAACTGCTCAACAGACAGGAAAGGACCCTGGATTCAGCAGTGCTTCTCCAATCATTTTAACAAGTCTGGCTGTATAAGCTCTTCAGACCTGAATGAAAAGGAGCTAAATTTGCTTTTGATCACACACTTCTGCTTGAGAAATACAGTACAGCACAGAGCGCATAAACTTTTAAGATCCACTTGAGTAGAATTCCCCGGGGAACCAAGAGATTGAGAGGATAGGACATACATGAGCTCAGAAGTTGAGACCCATTAGCAAGGAGATGTGCATTGCTGCAAAAAATACTTCACCAGTGTCAGCAAAGACATTACATCTTACTGTTAAGTCACTTTTTCTTGACAGGGAGCACACAGCCTCCTCTTACTGCCAAAGCCTCATTCAGTGCCAGCAGCCACAGGCAGGCTGCACTGCCGGTTGCCACTCTTCACTATCATCTGGCCTCTTGCTTTACTTTACTGCCAAAAATCTCACCTCTGTGCTAAGACCCACTGTCACAAGCCACTGCCAACTGCCAGTCCCCACTGGCTGCTCTACGCTGCCTTGTCTCGCTGGGTGCATCTGCACTGCAACCACAGAATGACCGGTGCTCACGCAGAGCTGTGGTAACACTACCTGCAACCCCAGCGCAAGCATCTCTGTATCACAGGAGCAGCTGGTCCTGTGCTGCTGCGAGGTTAGCCGTGTGATTCCTGAGGTGGGCATGTGGGGCTGTGCCTCCGGTGCTTAGAGCCACAGCCTTGGCTGAAGAAATGCCCCACAGTTCCCTCCCAGTCCTACTGCTCCTTTCCAGCGCTACCAGAGAAGACTCACCCTTTCCGTGAAGATACCCCGAGGGAATGCATGAAGGAGTCCTGGCAGCATGAGTGATGTTAAAGCCACCAGATAAAAAGCCAGCAGTTCCCAAGTGATTAGGAACTGACAAGGGCAGCATGAGGCTGCCCTTGAGGAAATGGCTGAGCTGGGCCAAGCTGAACTGTAATAGACAGTGAGTGGGATTTATGTGTAAACTGCAGACATCTATAACGTGGAAGTGATTCATCTCATCTTGAAGAGGACATCTGCATTTGGTCCCATTAACTGCACTGTTACATTACTTATTTCTCTTCCTTCTACTGACTCAGAACAGCACTCTGCAATATCTAGCTCAGATGCCTTCAAGTTTGAACAGATACACCTCATGCCGCATCCAGAGGTAGTGTAACCTCTTCTGAGAGTGTAAGTACTTCTGGAGGCTACAGGTCTCCCTGTCAGAATTTGCCATCACTCTCTCACTCATTTTCTTTTAAACTTCTGAACTTTCAATCAAGATTATAAAAGGTCACACACTGTACCTTCAAGAAGCAACACATTCTGAATGGTAATACCAAGTGATTTATTCCAACTGCATCTACAAAATAATAATCCTTTTTTGATCTTTTGTTAGAATTAATTAGAATTCATTCACAAGGCTTTCCACTTTGATCTGTAAATCAAATTCTGACCCTGCCAGCAGCCTGTGAAATATTTATTAGCACGGGATTATTATCACAGCCTGATCTTTGTCTGGATTATCTGGCAGCACACACGCCAGCATGATATCGCTGAGAAACTTGGCCACAGTGTCTGTCAAAAAACATAATAGTAATTTTTCTATGTCTCAGTCTCTGCCCTGCTGTGGTTTTCTGTTTATTTACCTTCATGTTTTGGTTTGACAGTGCTGTTCCATCTTGACTACCTCTTTAGCTTGCGATAGAGACATTATCTTGCCAAGCAAGGTTACAGAATCGATATGATTAAATCAAACAATGTTATTACCATGAAGAAAGCTTCAGAAGAGAAATTTACATTATTCATGGACATCATGTTTATTTAAAAACGGAGTGACTGATTTGCAGTTATTTTTCTACAGAAGCAGGACTCCTTGCATATTAAACATGGAACTAGATATGATTTGGGGGAAAGATATAACGTCTACAAAAGCATGCATGTCATGGGAAAGATGGATGGGAACTGAGCCAAATACTTCTTCATAACTAGGAGCCATCAAATTAAACAGTGCTCAAAACAAACAAAAGAAGTTGTTTTTCATATAGCAGGTTATAAGCCTGTGGAATTCCTTAATAAAGGATGTTGTGGATGCCAGAGTTTTGCACAGTCCCAAGGGGAGAAAAGAAATACTCTGAGAATGGACTCTTTGGAAGTTATTACATCATCACAACGTCACAAAAATTCCCTGAGCATAACTGGAAGCTGAGATGTGCTAAGGAAAAGGCATCAACACACGCTGCCTCATTTTCACACTGCCCTGTTATAGCCACTCTAGGAGACACAATATGGGTCCATCTGGACCCAGTATGGCTGCTCCTATTGTACAGATGTTTACACTGGGCTTCCTCAGAGGTGCTACTTGAGGCTGGTACTACTTCCTCAGGCAAAAACATGAGGAAGTATCTAGAGTCAACATCTCAATAGCAGACAAGGAGAGAGGGCTTAGGCAGGGGAAGAAATAAGGAGAAACAATACAGATTGGAAAACAAGAAGTAAGCAGCTTGTTTTAAGTAATTGGACAAGCAAAAGAGAGGATTTGAAAAGGAGATTACAAAGCTAGGATTAGGAAAGTAGTCTTTCACCAACACTTCAACAAGCAGGACAAGACTGTCAACAGCAGAGAAAAGTATGATGAAAAATCACAATGCTGAAAGTCTTGAGCAAAATTCTGCTGTTTCACCATACTGGCTCAGGCTGACAGTCCACCTTGCTCAGTACGGTCCCACTGACAGCACAGTAATACGTGCAAAAGGAGCACAAGTTTTAGGTTCTTTGTTGTTAGAATGTAAAGCCTGTATTTCAGAGGCTTATAAAATGCATGCATAGCCCAAATATAGCCACGGCAAGAGAATCTAGCACATCCACCCTGCATCTCAGGTAGGAAGCTCCCTTCTGGAATTCACTGCAGCAAGCACCGTACTGCTCTGCTTCCCACCTTGCCCTGCCCACACTGCTGCCAGGGACACTGCTGGTGACCAAGAACTCTCTGCTGAGCAAGTACCTGCTGTACCCGGACAAGGGGGTTGAAGGGTGGTACGTTTTCTCTGTCTTCTGCCCACAAGGCAGAGAATGAGTGCTGGTCCTCAGGCTGCCTCTGCTGCCCCAGAGCAGATGGAGAGTGAGGAGCAGGAAAATGAAGCAAGCAATGGTGACAGTTCTCCTCCCTTCTCACCCTCAGAGCTCTTCTCTGCTGTCTGGGCTCCTTCATCAGGGCTGTCGCCATCAGGACATCCCTCTTGCTGTGCTTATTTTATCCCCGCTTGGATGGAAGGACCCCTACATAGAAGCATTATTTTAAGTTCGCATCCATTATTTAAACTTGAGTAATTAAACTTGAATAACAAACAGGATCACACTATTGTTCACAGTGAGTGGGGAAATTTCAAGGCAAAGATGAAAATCTCTGCCTCGCTCACACAGCGCTGCAGATGACAACTGCAAATCTTTGAGGGGGAAAAAACGTCAGCAATATTTGTTTAAGCATATCTCTGGTTTTCATCTGAGCACTGCTAAATATAAGCACCCGGAACAACCCAAGAAGGAGCCGTGACCTGGAGCTTTTGTCTGGATGCCATCGCTGCCGGCTGTGATGCAGCACGTATGTCCTTCTGCGGCACAGCGCGGTCCGGGTTCTGCCTGGGGCCATGAGATGTGCTTCAGTGCTCACCTGGCCCAGGGGTCCCTGCCCACCTGGCCCGGGGTCAGCGGGAGGTCCGGGCACCGCTGTGAAGGCGCAGGCCTGATTCCCATTAGGCAGAGCTGAAAGCTGTCCTTCTGATTCCTGGGCAGGCTCTCTGCCCCTCAGGCTGCTCCATCAGCCGTGACTAACCCCGCATGAGCTTCACCAGGCAAGCAGCTGGAAGGGCTTCTAACGGGAGCACCTTATTCTGACATGCACCAGGTTGGGGACCTCCAGGGCTGCGTCTGCTTGGCTGAAGCTCCAGCTTTCACCACCCGACCTTCCGACCAGTACGGCGCGGCCACGGCCACCGCCGCCCCGGCCCCGGGCTGCCCGGCGCGATGCGGACGGCCGAGGCGCAACCCCGCCGCTCCCGCCCGTTCACCTCCGCCTCGCCCCTCGCCCTCCGCCCGCCTC
>JACDJE010000059.1:1129632-1232813 GCA_016647715.1 Pavo muticus
GCCTCCGGCGCATGCGCGGCGGTGTCGCCGCGCGGTGCCTCCCGCGGGGACGCGGCCGCGGCACTGCCCGGGGCCCCGCAACGTGTTGCGCGCCGCTGCCTCCCGCTCGGCGGCTGCAGCTGTTCCCTTTAAAGCCTCAAAGGACCTCCGCACTCCCGCCAACCATTCCGGTCCGCTCCTCCCCGCAGCCCCTCTCGCACGCCGCTCGGCGCGGACGGGCGCTCCCATGCAGGCGCCAGCCGCCCGCTGCAGCACCGAGCATCGGCCCCGCGCCCGGAGCGGCTGCGTCGCTGCTGGAGGTGCGGGGACCCTTTTCCGGCAGGAAGGTCCAGCGTGAGTTGATTTGCAGCTTCCGCCTTTATTTCCGAGCCCCCGGTTCTGCTCGCCAGTCCCCGGGAGTCGAGAGAGGCGCAGCCACCAGGTAATGCCCCTTCACTGCCCGCAGCGCCGGGGCTGTTCTGCGGCACGGGGCGCGATGCGGGGCAGCGCACGGCCGCCGTGCCGTCAGCGGGCAGCTCCTGGCGTTCCCGCCTCGTGCCGTGCCGGGCCGGGCTCCCCGCCGGGGCTGTGTTACCGCGCAGCTCTGCCCGACCCGCCGGCACCGCTGCCGTCGGCAAGGGGCGGTGGGGATGGCGAGGCCCCGCCGCGCTGCAGTTTCTGCCGCCGTTACCGCTGCCGCCGTTGTCCCCGCAGGCCGGGAGCCGCCCGCAGCGCAGCACCGCAGCGCGCCGCCCGCCCCGGGGAGGCCCGGCGGTGTGAGGCCGCCCGCCGCCGCCGCTTATGCAACACATCATCGATAACCACCCTGACATGGCCACCGCGCTGTTGGCGGGCGAGAAGCTGAAGGAGCTCATCCTGCCGGGCCAGCAGGATGACAAGGCGGGCGCGCTGGCGGCGCTGCTCCTGCAGCTGAAGCTGGAGCTGCCCTTCGACCGTGTGGTCACCATCGGAACCGTCCTCATCCCCATTCTGCTCGTCACCCTCGTCTTCACCAAGAACTTCGCCGGTAAGGGCGGCGGGACGGGGCAGCCGCGCCCTCACGGCTGCGGGGTGTGGGGCGGGGCGGGCGCTTCCCGCCCGAACGGCCGCCGCTCCTCGACGGCGCTGAGGGGCCGCGCCCTCACGGCTGCGGGGAGCGGCGTCCTGCGGCCGGAGGGCAGCAGTCCTATAGGGCACGTGGTCCCGTGCTGTGCTGTATGGTGATGGCAGAAATCTCCAGCGTGCTTGGGTTTTTTAAGGGCCTACACTTTACATACAGATTTTTGTAGTTCAAGAAGCCCAGTTTGGTTGCCCACCACATGCAGTTCACAGTCCTTCCTGCCTGGAAGCTGGCTCGGGTGTTGATGAGCCTTGAAAAGTACGGACCCAGTACACTGCTGTGCACTTCTCAGGCCGTTAGCAATGTAGGTAGCCATCACTGCCTTTCTCATGCATCAGCCTGAAGGGCGTGCTTGGCAGCGCATGGCTTGTTTGGTCCCCTGGAGCTTCATAGTGGAGATCCATGTGAAAATACCAGTGCTTTAATACACAGACTGGCATTTTGTAGCTCGTATGGTTAGCGGGACTTAGCCAGGTGCAGTCCATCCAAACGCATTTGAGTGCAGTCCTTTACATGCAGCTTGGGGATTGACCTCCAACACACACATAACCTTAACGCTTGCTTTCACTATAATGTTACTTAGATGAGTAACTGCTTGTGAAAAGCATCTTAGGTGGAAATTTTTCTAGATTATAGCTTAAGCATTTTGAATTTACTTCATTTTTTGAACATACGTTTAAGTATCTGAAGTTCTTCAGCCACAGTTGATGATAGCCTCATGTTTTTGCGTGGTCATCTAGAGGCCTCTTCACAAGACCATGTTTTCAGGACACCGTGAGCCTGCCAAACACCTGAGAACTGTCCTTTTGCAGTGACTGAGAGGCAAGGAACTGCTGCTTTTATGGATCCTTAGTATAGAATGCAGACGTGCTGGGATCCCTTCCTCAGTTTGGTTTGTAGAAAGGAAACAGTAATAAAATGGCATTTACAGGAGGCATTGAGAGTGCCTGCTTATCTATGTGCCTTCGTACTGCTGGAGATTTACAGTTCTGGGTACAAGTAGGCCTCAATTTGACCTTGGGAGCAAGAAAGGTCATGCACTTTCCCGTATGTGCCCTTACTGTTGTGTGAGTTCGCTGACAGAAATCTGTTGATGAATCACTGCTTGTGCAGACAGCAGTAACTCGCTCTTTGAACAAATCCTCTGAGGCTGCAGATTGTGGAGGGAGCCGCAAGTCTAAAGGACTCTGAGGTTTGTACAGCAGGTGTTCCTCTGCATGTCCGCATTGTGGTCCATGCAAGTTTTTGGAGGAGAAGACATCTACTGACTTCATTCATTGCTCACATCTGCCCATGTTTCTGCAGTTGGCTTTGTTGTTTTATGCTGTGGAAGACTCCTTTCTAAGATGATAGTCGTGGCCTTGAATGTTTCACTTGATTTTTGTTTCAGAAGTGCTGAAAGCAATGTCATTTGTTTCTAGTCGCAGACCTTGTGTGCTCTCTTGACCCTATAAAAGCATCTGCTTCATAAGAGCAGTAACCTGTTGTGTCTTGCCCAGACTCAGGCAACGCAGAAACCTCCTCTGTGTCACTGGGATAGCGCTCTTGCCTCATTTAATGCCATTTGTTTGTTCATTTGATCTACAGTCAGAAAAATACAAGGAAAAGGAAAAAGATACCAGAGCAAGTAGTACAAACTGTAAGGGGCTGATGAAACTAGGTTGCTTTTTGGGGTTGTAGTCTAAGAGCTGAGGATTAGTGGATTCAGTTCTCCTTCTTCCGAGTTCAGAAGCAAAACTCCTGCTGACTTCAGTGTGACCTGAATAAGGTGTTTCAACTCTGTTACCAGAACAGTATTTACTCGGTCTTTTCTTAGTTAAGCTTGTCTGGAGACGCTGAGTGTGGTCACAGCCGTAGCCCTGCTGACTGTGTGCTTGTTCCTCATTCTGCTGTTAGTGTTATGTTTCACACGTGCACTGCCACTGATCTTTAAAAAAAGAAGTGGAACTTTGTTTTCTTGCTTTGGATATTGCAGTTTATATAATACGTATTAGAAGTGCAAAACTCACTGACAGAAGTGCTGTCTAAAGGTTCCTCTTTGGTTGTTAATATCGTAGCAGCTTCCCAAATCTTTCTTGATGCCCTTCTGTGCCTCAGTTATGGCCTCAGAATGGGTAATAAAAAACAAGCCAGCCTCAGCACACATGGCAGAGGAAGTGTGTTATGGCACGTGTATTTAAATATGACAATTCACATACAATCTTAAAAATCTTATGTCTGTAGAATAAAATGTTGCATAATGTAGTTTTCCTGTGGGTGAAGATAAAGTCATTTAATTAATAAGGTTGTTTTAATGGCATGGATAAAGTGGTTGTTTAGGTTAATGTGTTTGTTGTTTATGTGAGTGATTTATTTGTCCTTATATTTGAGAGTTCTGGTCTTTACATCACTTTTTAGAAATTAAATCACAAATTCTGTAATGCTTGCACAGGCTGTCCTGAAAAAGAAACGAATACAGCCTTTCTTTGCACTGCCCAAACTTTCTTCCATAAGATAACAGGACGTCCCTCAGCTAACCACTTACATTATCATTTCTGAGTCTCCAAATCCTCCTTTACTGTTTTTTCCAGCAAGCTACCATGATCCCAGAAAGGAAGCTCCAAGAAAAATAGTTAAAACAAATGCATGTGCAGTATTTGTACTGGGCATAAGGTCATCATAAGGTCATTCAGCAACTGTAGTCAGCTACCTCATGCAAAGAAAGCGCAAACAAGCACCCACAAAATAGGAATAAGGACTGTCTCCCTTTTTAAAAGGCACCAAAGGGCAGACTTCGTATGCAACCAAAGCACGTTGTATTTATGGCCTAGCATGTGTTGACCTCAAGGACTGCAAGGAGAATTTTGGAGGCCCATATCTCTGAGCAGTGGATGAATCGGTCTGTGAGTGGCACTTGTGTTCCAGAGTGACAGGGCTCTGAGCCCTGCTCAGAAGGGTGCCTGCAGCTGGCAGTGTTGGCTGAAGGAAAGCTCTCTGGTAGTGTTTTTCTTGTTGAGAGCAGCAGTGCATACAGGTAATAGTCCCAAGGGAATTTACCTGTTTTTCTGTTTTCTTCCAGAGATTACTGTTTTAAAGATCACAGTTCACTCCTTTATATAAATCTGAGTACCCATCTGTTATGGTTTCTGTCAGAACAGTGATGTGACCCCCATTATACCGCGTATATTTTTAATACTGGTTGCAGCACTCGTGCACACATAGTGCTTGGGTTTTGTTCCTTAGAAGTTTGATTCCTCATACCTAATGATTCAGAAGCCTGACTTTTTTTCTTTTATTCCCTAGCACCTTGAACAATTAGTTATCCCTGCACAAACTGGAAGTAAAATACAACTCATAACCTCTGAGTGGAGAGTTCCGATTTGGTAGTCCCACACTGTCCCACTGCAGAAATAGATAACCATGCCAGGTACCTGGCAGTAGAGGAACAAGTCATAAGCCCATAAGTGTAGGTTGTCACTTCCTAAAATGTGGAGAATACATAGTTCTAGACTGCTACCTGCAGTATCTGTTTGATGGGGATCAGTTGTTCCATGGTTTTTTTTCATCCTATACTCTCCCTGGTTTCACCATGGAACTAATACACATGAACCACATGGAACTAGCATACATGGTCTACAGCCACAAGCATGAGGCTGTTGGGTATTCAAAACTGCTCTTCATCAGCTTGTGCCATTTGTGTCCTCTGGCTGGCAGTGATGCTGCTGGCAGTGAATGGCAGCCTTCTATAGTGAAAGGTCCTGAGGCACTCTTCTTCTGTACAGTAGAGGAAGAGATACTTGGCTCTCATTATGAGCTGCTTACTTCATGTTTAAACACTGATTTGATGTTGTGCTGTATTGAGCAGCAACACCATCAGTAATGTGTGTGGGACATTTGCTCTGTAAGGGACCCGTGAGAGGTGGGCCCCAAAAGAGGATGCATTGGTGTTATTGATGTGTTATCTTCACAATATTGAAATATTTTGGTTTCCAAGCTTTGGGATTCATGTTGTCAACTACAGCAATGGCTGTCCTATCCCTAATGTATAGTGCCTTGTGCTTTCCATTCACAGTGAATCATTCTGCTATTGCAGTCATGTTTGCTTTTCCTCAGAAGTTCTCCAACACCAATACTTTATTAAAATAAAGCAAAACAGTCATCCACTTGATTGCTATACTGTAGTCAGAAGCCAAGCTGTGGCATTGATTTTCTTGCTACATTCATAAATCAGTGCCTGCCAAATACTAGCAAGTCGCTCATAAGTACTTTATTTCTGTGTCTTAGCTGTTACATTGCTCAGCCCTCTTGCCACCCTTCTGCTAGGAAATTCTCATGAGGAAGTCATGGAAGGAGACAGTAAGTTAAATGAACAGTCGCTTCAAGTTCTACATTGTATTTTCTGATTTGTAATCATTTTGCATAAGCAGTGCCTACTTGTAAGGTTAACAAGATTGCAAGTTGTCAAGTTGCAGGGTTAACAGGTATACAGAGAAGTTAAGCAGGTAAGAATAGTTAAATAAATAGGAAAAGGTGCTCACCAGTGTTGTAGGCTCACAAAGGAACTCCACAAGGAGCAATCTCCAGGAAGAGATCCTTCCTTAGTGGAAGTTAGCCCTTAAATAGGGTCTAGGAGCACACAGATGAATTGCCTTCACCTGTGCTCCCATGGCTGACTCAGTGCTTGCCTCAGGTGGTCAATCAGAGGTTCAGGCTGTGATTCAACAGTTCCCATACACTACTTCGCTATGGCATACAGTATATGTGTCAGTTCAGTGTTGTTATGCATTTCACCCGTTTGAAATAGTATATGTTGAGGATTTCTGTATTAAAAGATGGGATTTTAACTTGTATTTCTGGTCAACTTTTCTAATTTGTATTTCTGTTACAGGTTGTGGGCAACATATTTACACACTCACTTCGCTGACTTGAGTGTTAGGTGGCTTTTGAGCTTATTTTCCATGTTTACTCTTTAAGTGCACTTAAAGCCACGTAAAGTAAAAATGTGAAGATGACATTTTTTTCCATTATTATTGTTAGTGGTAAAAGCATAAGGCAAAATTGCTATACGTGAGAATGTGGATGCAGAAACTGGTTCTCAGGCAGTCGTAGTAGCTGCTAGGAGAGAGTGTAGGCAGTGTCTCAGTACCACTTGTGTTTCAGTGCTTTCTGATTGTGTGTTTTGAAAAAGAACTGGAGTACTACAAGCACCAAATGTGCTTCAGCCACTGGCTGTTGGCACTGCTGCTGGAACTCTTCCCAAAGGGTAAGGGCAGTTCTTGCACACGCACGGGAAGCATGCATGAGGTACGCAAGCTGGCTTTCCATGCGTTTTGATCACATAAAGATTTGCAGTTATGCAGTGGGATGTTGAATATAAAAGTAATCTTGAGGAAATACATGAGCCTCACATAGGTGATAGTTCTGCTGCAATTTCCAGAGAGCACAAACATTTTTTATATCACGAATTTGATCTCTCCGTCTTCACTGACACACACATGCCATCTTTTTTTCGTACTGGCTTTGGCCTTTGCTGCACTATTGACCCCTTCATTTTCTTATGTCACGTATGTGAAGAGGTCCAAAATGAGGATGAGATTTAGCTTAATGTGTGCTCGGAGATAACTTCAACAATCTGAACAGGTAGATGGTCAAAACTATTTTTAAGAGCTAATTAATTAATTCATCTTTCTCAGGAGGGAACACTTTGAATAAATGAGTAACACTGAGGCTGTGCTTCAGAGTTACCGGGGAGCTTTTTTCTCACTAAGCTAGGTAGGTCTAAGCATTGAATTACAAAAGCTGAATTATGTCACAGCGGGCTGGCAACATTCTTGTAGAGGTTTCTTTTGTTTCACATGGTACAGGATTTATTCTGAGAAAACAGTGAAAGCAGTGCAGGTATTTCCATCATAAAGGACGTAATATGTGAACTCTTGCATTTGAATTTGGCAGTACAGTAGTACTACTTATCATAGCAAGGTTTGGGATTTGCTTTTCTTTTCTGGCACCGTTCTTGCTGTTCAGATTTGAAGAAGTTACCAGAGCAGCAGTGCAGGCAGTTGCTGAGATGCATGGAGCATTTCTTGCAGTTTGGAGCTCCGTGGCCATTTCTGGAGCATCTCAGCCATATGCTGAAGTAATCGCTGTTGAGGTTGAGGTGCCTTGTCTTCTGTGGGATCCACAGCCTGCAGGAGGGCAGGAAACTGCCACACTGGAAGTTGTAGAGTCCCTGGGAGCCTTTGGGGTCAGATTCTCCTTGCTCTGTCATGATAGATCAACACAGTTGTGATACTTCACAAAACTCAGTTTCTCTGTACATGGAATCATAGACTGGAATCATAGAATGGCTTATGTTGGAGGACTCCTTAAAGATCATGTAGTTCCAGCTCCCCTGCCATGGAGGAATCGTTTCCAAAAAGCAGTAGACCAGTCATCTCTGCCTCCAAATGCTGTGATGTTAAAATAATGTAACTACCTAATGAGCTAACTACTTGCCATTTATTTTTTAATAAGAGGTTTTCCAGCTGCTGTGTTTATGGCTGTAGGTGTTTAAAACAAGCCCTCTTTTTCATTTCTGATCATTAACATGCAATAATGCAGTAGAACAAACCTGCTGTTTCCTGTCTGTGTGTTTTGTACTTCACCCTTGATTTGAGAAGCCACCCCTATCATCAGTTTCACAGGACATACATAATTCATTTCACTTTGGCATTTATGTGTTCTTGCAGTTTGCTTTAGGTGTTGCTCTGGTTCACATCACGATGGTGAATCACTGTCTGTGTAGCTGCTTTGGGGGTTTCATCTCTAGAGGGCAATTTTTGAATTGCCTGAAAATATTCGTTGGTCTCTGGGTAACGTTGGGACATTTATTTTTACAAAGTATTTCCACCGCTGTGCAGATCTGTACATCACCAAATCCAACGGGCCTCCTCGTGTTAAGGGTCCTTGTAGGAGTAAAGGTTGTTCAGATCTCTGTAGGCCTTCTTCTGTATGGCTGAATTTCACTAATTGTGTTTTGATGGGTGCACGCTTCTGAAGATCTAATCTCTCCTCAGATGTTAACCTAATACAAAACAACATTATAGTACAGAAACAGCTCTAGCTGCAAATACAAGGACTGTAATTTCCTCCCAAATCTCTTCTGTTTTCTCACAGAGCTGCTGAGTGTAGGAAGAAGTGCTCATGGTGTTGGAGAACAGTACAGTGACTGTAGATCAGCTCTTTTTCTAGTGACATTACCACCATGCTGCATGGCCGTCAGACAGCGATGGTAGCTCATCGCTGAGGAAATATTTCTCCATAGCAACAACTCAAGGGATTTCCTTTAGGTGTTTCTGCACCTTCCATGTAACAGTTGCCATTTCTGGAACACTCTAACAGGCTGCAACATATGAACCAAGCAGGAATCTTTCCTGAAATATGCTGGGCAGGTATTACAGGTTGTTAAGCCTCACATTGCTGGTAAGTGAATTTCAGCATACCAGCTAATTTTAGGAGAGCTCACGTCTCTAACATACAGGGAATATAGTCCTGTAAATTTGTATATCCACTGCAAGTGTGCATTATCATTGTAGCGACTGGATAACCAAATGCAGGCAGCTCAAGCAGCAGTCTTGGAAGAAGAAAGGTCCCATATTCTGAATAGGGGACACCCCTGTGGGAAACCAATTACCTACCAGTCTTTGGAAGTGCTTGGCTACGTCTCACCCATTATGACTAACACTGCACAAAACCACAGAACTGTAGAGGTTGAAAAGGACCTCTAGAGATCATCTAGTCCAACTCTCCTACTAAAGCAGGTTCCCTAGAGGTGCTTACACAGGAATATACTTGTAATATACTAATACTTGTAGAATATGGATAAGTGAAACCTATTAGCAGCAGTGGTTTCCTGTCTCATTTCTTTAGGGATTTTCTTTTTAAGATTTTTCTCTTAAACAGGACAAGTGGTTTCAGAGAGTGGTCAAAAAAGGCTGTACCTTACCTTGTTGATCATGGAGAACTTTGTATCTTAGGAAGACTTCCTGGGCACGGAACCTATATTCTTTGGAAAGAATATTCCCTAACAAAGGTAAAGGTATTGTCTTTTTGTTTTGATGAATTAATAATTCTTAATAATTAGCTTACTAAGTTAAGGCTTAGTTCTAGGTACGCTTTATTTTCTTATTCAGTGAGTTAAATGGGACTGTATGACTACAGTCGATACACAAATGTAATTTCAGGAATCCATTCTCATGTTGTACTAATATCTAACATTTAAGTATCCTTTAAATAAAGCAGTTGATATAAAGCTGTTAAATTAAGGGAGACTTTCCTTTGGCTGTGAGTTGATTTGGATACTAGCCATCATTTGTTAAAATCACATCCAAAGCAGAGAGTTTGATGTTCCTTATGGACACTTCTGGCTGGCACGTAAAATCTGTTTGCTGTTTAGATGACATAATACTTCCTTAGACTACATTTTCAGCCTTAGTAACATGAATATTTTTTGTTCTCTTTTTCCAGGGAGAAGAGGATTCAGGATGTTTCTTCCTTGTCTTTTAAAATATACTGAAAGCTACAAAATAAATTATTTCAGTTTCATTAATAAACAGTTTTCTACCTGCTTGCTTGTGCCTTCCTTTTAGTACCCAAGATGAATGAGGCGTGTATGTCTGATTGCTTACACATGATACAATGGAAGGATGAACAGTGTGATAGGATACACTTGTCAAATGTTAGCATCTATGGCTGAATTCAGGGAACATCTCATTTGGCTACTAACCAAGAGAGCCTACTTCAAGCACTGAATTTCTCCTTACAGACAAGTGGAGAGGACTTTACAAGGAGCTCTTTGGAGAACTTGACTGATATGTCACCTTTTCTTTGTATGCAGGTTGAGCATCTGCATAAGGATGATTTAACAGTCCTCTTCAAGAGGATGAAAAGCCAACTGGTACTAAGTTGTAAGGCCCAGGGTGAATCTGCAGTTTATTATACTCATTAAATAATAAACTTAACAATATGCTTACCTATAACTTAACCCCAGATCTCCAGAGTTGGTACGTCCTCCCCACTGGCATTCCCTCTTAGCCTGTCTGTCAGAGTCAGAGCATGAGTTGACAAGGTTGCCTGTTTGGCCTGCTTGCACGTTTATTTCTAGAGTATCAAAGAATTGTTTGGACAAGAGATGTGCTTACCTTTGTCTTGGCATAGCAGGCACGACAGTTTTGTCTCTTTCATTTTTCAGTTATATTTTCTGAAAATTGAGGGTGTTTTTTTTTCTTCTCTTGCCTGCTGTTAGGAAGTGGTTCTATTCTACCTGCATTATTGGTCTCGAACGCTGAAATCATGCAGCTTAGCTGGAGGATTAATGAGGTGTGATTTCTTTCTTAGTCTAAATTCTAAAAGACAGAAGTCACAGGATGCATACACAATTTATTATACTTCATAGTTTGCTTTTGGTGAATATACTTTATTTTAGTGAGAATATGGTAGGTGTAAAGGGTCGTTTGCCCTTTTATATAGGGACATATGCCGTGTATTACTAATATTTTCCTTTATTACTTTTTAATGTTTACCAAAAGCATTGTAAATGCTTTGTCCGTATTTAAATGTATTTTGACTATTGCATGTAACAAGGCTTTTGAAGCTTGAAATTGAATCCCCTGCAGTCAGCTCTTCAAAGAGATGCACATGCCTAATTTTCTGCACCATGAGTAATCTCATTGGCTTCAAAGAAACTGCCCAATGCATGAAGTTGGTTCAGTCTTTTTAGGAGCAGGGTTTATTTTTTTTACTGTGTTGAACACTCAGAGGTTGGTATTGTTATCTTTATTGGAAAAACAGAAATGAATGTTTATGTTAGATCCAATTCACTCACTTGACCAAGAAGACTTGTGAAAAATGAACTTCAAGAGATAGAGGAGAACAATGTGTAACTACCAGCTTGACCATGTCTTCTTGACAGTGTTGTCTCCATGTACCACGTACCACCTCACACCTCGCATTGTTTGCAAAGTTGTTTTTTTTTCCTGTAGGTAAATGCACTCAGCCTACACACACACAGCTTCTTGGTGGACTGTGCTGTTGATACCTTTTCCCTGGACTGAGGTGTAATGCTGTGGCCTGAACTCTAGCCACTTGCATTGCAGTTCTATCTTTTGTGTTCATTCTTGGGCATGGCCGTTTCTCAAAAGTGAAAAAAGGGGGAGGGGAAATGTCACTCGAGGAAAGCCGAGCATTGGAGCAGGTTGCATGGGATAGCTGTGCAGTCTGCACCTCTGGAGGTTTTCAGACTGGACAAAGTCCTAATCAAGTTGCTCTAAACTCAGTGTTGTCCCTGCTTTTAGAACAAGATGGGACTCAGTAACTTTCAAGGTTCTTTCATCTTTTCAGTGATTCTGCATTGGGGTGTATCTTCAGATATAACTTCTAGAACAGCAATTACCAGATTTTTTGTTGGTAGCTGTTTTCAGATCTGAGATTAATTTTTGCAGTGGGAAGTTGCACAGGGGTTCCAGCCCCAGATCTCAGCACCTCAACCCCTCGTTTGAGGAACTGCAGAACGTACAGTGTTGAATCTCCGGGGTGAATTTAAGTACTTCATGCTTAACACGTTTAGTACTTGCAGCCTGACAAAGAGTATATAGTTCAAGGACTGTTGAGGGCATGCTAAGTAAGGTATGGAGAGGTTGGGGAACCATTTGAAGGAGGTAATGGTAGAAGTGGTAGCCTGCACCTGAGGAAAGTTCTCAAGCATTTCTCAGAGTATGTATTTACAGGCAGCAGACTCAGCAGCACCTGCTTTCTGTGCTTTACCTTCGCTCCTGCCTCCCATACAGTCTGTTTAGATTCTTTCTAAAGAGTTTTTTGAGCACAGTCCCTGCCTTCATCCCTCTCCCTGCCTTGGTTGTCTTCTCCCAGCCATGTTCTCTGACTTCCCTGAAGTGTGCCCTTTGTACTGCCATACTGTCTGGAAGTCATTTTTCCCTGTTCAAGTAGTATTTAAACTCGATAGGATTGTATGGCACAGAATGAAACATGAAAAAACTTAGCTTTCAAGGGTTTTTAATTTTTCAAGTGGCATAACACAATTATATCCCACAACTAAGTCGTTCTTCTTTGACTATTTCATCTTATTTGTATGTCTGAAAAGATTCACTGAGATGCCTCATATTTTAATAATGAGACCAGTGTTATGGATTTCTAGAAACTACTTACGTGAACAGCAAGCAGGATAAGACATTTACCTACAACTGCTGAAAACATCTGATGTACTGCTCCTACCTAGTGATATTAAAAAAGGGAAGCTAAGCTTCCTAGTATGCATCTTTATACTCAGTATAGGATAAAGTATAATATACTTCATTACCTATTGACATCGGTGAGCTTTTTTCCGATGTGGTAATTATTTTTGAAGAACATTAGCCCAGAGTTACTTAATCTCTTAGCAAGTTGTTAAAAAGGTACGGTTTGTGGTAAGACAGTGACTGTAGGTAAGTATTGCAGAAGACAGAATTTATTCTCAGCTATTCCAAGTGATTTTGTTCTGGAACAACTGTGTTGAACTTCATATGTTGGCGTGCAGTTAACGCATTTTTGTGGGTGGACCTAAGGGCAGACCTTCAGACTATGAACTTCCTGAGATTTCACTCTGAAAATCCTACAGTAGGCCATGACATTTAATGAAGAAGTGTTGAGTCTAGTATTCCAGCTCCCCATAACGATTACAGGTTAGTTGAGTACTGTCTTATTTTTTCCACTGTCGCTGCAGATGCACGCAGTAGGAATTACTGTCTCCTGAGTTCACAAGAATGTAGCTGCCAGAGAATGTGTAGGGATAGATTACACCTAAGGCAGCACTCAGAAAAGGACCAACCCGCTCAACCATAATAGTGCCCCCTAAGCTTTCCAAAAATTTTTCCTGACCATACCTGGCCGTTTCCTACACAGTTGTGTAATTATTCCATACTAAACTGCTGGGTCTGGGGGAAAAGCTACATTTCATGGTAGCTGGGTTTATTCTATGGAAAAGAAAATTCCTGAGCTGCTTGAGGGTGAAATACAAGCATCAGTAGAAGCTTTCTGTATATCTGAATATAAACTAAAAGCAAATATATTTTTTACATTGTATGATCCAATGTCAGAGCTATGGTGATAACACTCTTACAGCTTTTTTATTGCTGCTTATCTATCACATCATTGCACCAGAAAAAATCGGCTGATGTGTCTTTGTGAAACTGAACGTGTGTTAAGTAGGGCTTGCAGCTTAGAGAGCAACTCATCACTCTTCCATCCTCAGCAGATAGGCATTTTGAGATCCAGCTGTATGTTGCTGCCATCTTTCATACAAACAAGATTCATTACTGACATCGTGCTTTTCTTTCTCATTTATTCCTGATTGACACAGATTGCAGTAGAGGAGAAACGGTCCATGCCCTAGTATGATGGGATCAAACACCTTCATGGTGTTAAATGCTATGTTAAATGCAAGGTAAAATGCTGCTATTGCCTAAGGAGCATTCACAAAAGCTAACTTAAACGGAGTGATGATCTTGCTTGGCAGCCTCTTGTCAATGAAGAGACAGGTTCCTCCAGGCAACAGGTAAATTAGTCTTTTGCTTTGAATCATTGTCTGGAAGGGTCTTCCCCTCCTCTCCACTGTCTAGATGAATGAGCTTCCCCAGAGTGATGCTGTGCTTTGTGAGTCATGTCCTGTGCTGTGAAGGTTAAGCTAAACTCCCCTGTGCAATAGCTACCAAAATCAGTGACATTCACTGACGGTGGGTATGACTCAAACATATTAGAAAACTGTTTGAATAAAATCGCGTTGGAATCTTTCCTCCACGTCAATCAATTATCAAGTCCTCCTGGCTGGGGATAGAATTTTATCTGAAGGGTCTTGGGATTTACCTGGCACATAATCAAAGTCATGTCAATTTAATAAACATGCCAGAAAATATGAGACTAGCATCAATAAACAACAACATTGAATCAGCATGGGGCACCGTGCTCAGCTATCCCAGTAAAGTAGAGATCTCTCATAACTTAACAGGCAGTGGGAGCAGCTAAACAATATTTGACGGGAAAGCAAACAAATTTCTTTACAATGGCATTTGCTTTCCTTACTGAGCTGGGCAGCCCCATTTTTGAAGTAGCCTCCAATGATGCTATGGAGTCCAAACTAAAGCTGTGCAGCTGTTAAGTTTTACACTGAAGCAGTGTCAGTGGACAGAGTGCAGATAGATAGTCTCCCAGTGGTTTGTCCAACATAAATGTAAATGTTAAAAGACATTTTTACTTGTTTCCTTTTTATTTATTTGTTTGTTTATTTACTAAGTGACTATTTGTTGTTGTATATATGACATTTTGGCAGAAATCACCATAACCTTTCAGGCCTCATTGAGGTGAACTTTCTGCCATTTATTTGGTAGTAGCAGCTGATACATGATTCCAAAAGTTATCCTTGTGGATGAAGTGAATGAATGCTTGTTGTCTTCCCGTGTATTCATGCTGCTGAGATCCAGGAGAAATGAACTCGTATTTCACAGCAATTTAAACTCCATGTTGGCAGGTTCTGCTAAGCCTGGGGACACCCAATTCAAAATAACTCTGTTTATGAGAAATACTCAAAGCTACTTGCTTGTTTTCCCCGTGGGAATATTTTCACATAGGAATCTCCTGGGAAATCATACAGTAACTCTTCAGTAGTTAGAGGCGAATTTTTTGTGTGTGCATCCCTTCGTGGCTAGGGTTTGGAGGGCATGTAATTGCTGAAGATGAGAGTTAATGAATATTTTTCTTGTAACTGATGACTGTAAATACACAAACGTAGTCTAAGTGGGAATTTTGGTAACATTAGAGTGCTTTAAGCTCTCCTCTGAGAAAGGCTGAAGCTAAATCATGATAAAATAGTTTTCAAAAGTGATTTTCAAGAGTTTACAGGGCTTACTCAATTTACATCCTGTCTTGGGTAACATTATTCTAGCAGGCCTGTTCAAATTGGTTATATTGTTAGAAGAGAATCCTCACTGAATTACTTTTAAAAAACGTGCAGTCTTTAGCATATAGATCTCTGTAGATCAGAGAATACATTTATACATCAGCATTTTATCAAAGCCCTAGGAAGTGCTGTATATTTGCTTGGATATGAGAAGTAGTTGGTCAACTAAGGATTCTTCTGTTAAGCCGGAAGGATTAGGGCTTTTTTGCCTGCCTGTTGATTTTTAGTGTTCGACTACTGTTATCAAATGACATAACATTTTATTATATCTCTTCATAATTTGTATTAGTAAGAGAACAGTGCCACCACTCTCTTCAAGTGAGCTGTTCTCGATCTGAACTGTAGATTGCGTTCAGAACTGGAGCAAGCTTGGTGTTCTTGAGCAGTTCTCAGTTCTAGAGAACATACCTTCTTCCTATGGATCTCATTTTAGGATTTTTTTTAAGGTATACCGGAACTGTAAATTATGTTCCCTTTGTTCTGCTTACCAAAGCATTAAAATACAGTCTTCATACTTGAAGAGAGTGTTTTGAAAGTGATCATTGTTCTTGGGGCAGTTAATGCTATTCTAGCTTTCATAAGTTGTTCTGTCTCACTTTCATATCCACTGTTAGAAAAATGTAATTACATGAAAACAAAATGCATCTACCGGGTCAAAGCCCTTTTAGCTCAGTATCCTGTCTGTGATGGTGGCAAAACCCAAATGCTTAGGAA
The DNA here is from genome assembly GCA_016647715.1 of Pavo muticus. Taxonomy (NCBI): domain Eukaryota; kingdom Metazoa; phylum Chordata; class Aves; order Galliformes; family Phasianidae; genus Pavo; species Pavo muticus. Next base: position 1,145,409 of record JACDJE010000059.1, read on the forward strand.
GGAGTATTAAAATAGACAAGCATGTGGTATTATTTTCTTGCATAAACCCTCCCACTGTCCAGCAGCCTGTGGCATGAAGATGATGCGAGAGAAGAATCGTATAATTGTCTGTGTATTTAATAATAATTGCTATACTTTCTTTTCCGTTACTTTGGTCTAGTAGCTTTCTTGATCCACTGTATTTGTGGCTTCCATATACTGTACGGCAGTGAGTTGCACCATTTAATTGCACACTGTAAAAATAAATAAATAAATACAATTGTAAATACAGTGGTAAATACAGTTAACACAGTGGATTCTGATGTGGTTGGCAATGCTTTAATTCAGACAGTTAGCTGAGATACAGCTGACTAAATGCTTTTAGTGCAGATATTTTTTCACCATATCCAGTGAGTAGACATAGTTAATATGGATTAAAAAGATTGCTTTCAACCATATCTTTTTTCTATTTATAAGAATATTTAGCTGGGATAAACCTTAAATTTCACCTAAATGAGCCTTTTGGTGTTTGTACACATGCCAAAGTAACATGCTGAGCTACTATATAGTGGATACTAGGTCTTGTATTTCCAGAGTTCAGGCCACAGTTTAGCTTAGGGTATTGTTCTCAGGGAGGTAACAGAACCAAAGTATCTATTCCTTGCTGATACGTCTAGCGTAGGTTCATTATAAAGCTGCCAGGTAAATAGTTTTGCCTGTAGGCTTGTGGAGATGCACGCAGGCTGAGCTGTCTAATACATATTGTGGGATGAACAGTCATGTAAAAATACAGTAAAGTAAAATTGTTATCATTTGAAATGTTTATTTTCCAGAGCCCCTTTTGTAGGTTAAATGCACAGCAGTGACTTTTCTCTCTGTTATACAGAGGAGCCAATATACTGTTACACACCACACAACTTCACCCGCGATCAAGCCTTGTATGCCAGAGGATATTGTTGGACAGAATTAAAAGATGCCTTGCCAGGAGTTGATGCCAGCCACTGGCCCTCCTTGTTTGAGCATAAGTTCCTACCTTATGCACTGCTGGCTTTTGCTGGGATAATGTACATTCCAGCTCTGGGCTGGGAATTTCTGGCCTCCACCCGACTGACTTCAGAGCTTAATTTTTTGCTTCAGGAGATCGATAATTGCTACCACCGTGCAGCTGAAGGACGGGCACCAAAAATAGAGAAACAGATCCAGTCCAAAGGCCCGGGGATCACAGAGAGAGAGAAAAGAGAAATCATTGAGAACGCAGAGAAGGAAAAAAGCCCTGAACAGAACTTGTTTGAGAAATACCTGGAAAGAAGAGGACGAAGTAACTTCTTAGCCAAGCTTTATCTCGCGAGACATTTGTTCATCATCTTTTTAAGCATCATACCAATTACATACTTATCCACCTACTACGCTACACAGAAGCAAAATGAATTTACGTGTGCTCTAGGAGAGCCTCCAGACAAGACAAGCAGCTCCAAATTGCACATCAGAGTGAACTGTAAGCTGCCATCTGTCCAGCTCCAGCGGATTATTGCAGGGGTAGATATCTTTCTCCTCTGCTTTATGAACTTGATCATCCTTATCAACTTAATTCACCTCTTCATATTTCGCAAGTCCAATTTCATATTTGATAAACTGAACAAAGTTGGAATAAAGACCAAGAAACAGTGGCAGAAGTCCCAGTTTTGTGACATCAATATTTTGGCTATGTTTTGCAATGAGAATCGGGACCACATAAAATCACTGAACCGCCTGGATTTTATTACGAACGAAAGTGATCTGATGTATGACAACGTGGTGCGCCAGCTGCTGGCGGCGCTGGCCCAGTCTAATCACGATGCCACCCCAACCATGCGTGATTCGGGGATCCAGACAATAGACCCAAGCGTCGACCCGGCCGACATCGATGGCAACGAGCAGCTTATCATTAAGAGACCGAGGAAGAAGATGAAATGGATCCCAACTACCAATCCACTTCCTCAGCCTTTCAAGGAGCAGTTAGCCATTATGAAGGTCGAAAATCATAAACCTGAAAAGCCCAAGCCTGTGCGGAGAAAAACGGCGACGGATAGCCTTATTGCTCCTTTGTTAGAATCTGCTGCAAAAACCTCACAGCAATCATCGGCTCATAAAACTGAGTCGAACGCCGTCCCGAGCACAGGCAGTGAAAAGAAACACACACGGCACTTTTCCTTGGATGTACATCCATATATACTTAGCAGTAAAAAAACCAAGCCAGAGATTCCAGCCATCCCCTCGATGCCTACATCAAAAAGCCAAGAGGGCGGATTTCTAAACCAGGAAGAGAATGTCATAGTACACGTTACCTCCTCTCTCAAAGGTACAGTATGCTGTAATGACAGTACCACCTTCACAGACCATGATTTTTGTAGCGATCTTCAGGAACGCAAAGCTTATTTGAACTTTTTGACCTATTTTGCTAGATTTTGGGATAAGTAGTAATATTGGGACGTGTAGGCCTCAGAAACAGTAGTTCTCTCTATCAGGACACAGCTATATGGAGAATAAGCATTATTTCAGGTAGAGCTGTACAAAACAGCCTGCAAGTTATTGCTGCAGGTAGTCTTTCAAATGTAAGCGGATTTTCACGGTTATTAAAATAGTTGTGCCTTACTATGAAAATGAGGAGAGTTCAGCCTCTAAAATGCTATTCCTGCTCCACCAGCATCTGGCATTTTTCAAATCGGCCTTATTCTCAAGTTATATAGAAAAAAATCTCTTTGACTACCAATTCTTAGGGATTGGCATTTGCCACCTATGAAGGCACAATTCACATTATGTTGTTCTTCACCCCAAAGACATCTTAAATTGCTGTTTGTCTCATGTGGACCAGAGGATGAATGGTCTGAAGTGTGGGTGCTGGTCTGGGATTCAGGAATTCAACCATTCACTTCCCATGTGGCCTCACAAGAGGCACTCTTTCTGTGCCTCAGCTCCCCGTGTGTGTCTTGCAAATGCAACCCCTTTTCTGCCTTGAAGGACTTTTCCAAATATATCAGCAATTGCTGTATGCTAGAGTGATGGGGAAAGCCATGTAGGCACTAAGAAAAGCGATCAGTAGATAAGCTGACAGGCAGATATATATCTTCTTGTTGATTTTGTAAGCTACTGACATAAGAAACACTGTGCAGAAAGATTTGTACATACTTAAAGCAATGGCTCTCATCTCATTACAAGCTAAGACCTCCCTCTGGGCCTCGACAGACTGACAGCTACCGTCACCCCACTGCCCAGCAAAGAAGTGATTTGAGGTATAAAAGTTTCTGTCACTTCCAAATCGTTATGCTCCTTAGAGCCCTCCAACTCCCTGATGTGCATGTGAACTATTCTACAGCCTTCCTTATCCGATCACCTGCTCTGATTTCAACTCCTCAAAACTACTGGAGTTTTCTGGTCTCGATTACCTTCATCTAAATTAGTGCTTGAATATTTTAAGAGTGAAAAATAATTACTGTAGTTTTGGGGCTCTGTTACTCTCCATTGCAATTAAAAGTATTCAGCTTTGCTTTTGAGTTAGACCAACATTGCAGTCCATCAGGTAAGGCAGACTTCTAATTTCTGGAAAGAGACATCAGTTAACAACAAATTGCCGAGTTCTTCCTAAAGACAAGTGGCTTACAATATGTAACCACTTTTTTTTCCCATTGAAAATATCAGCGCATTTTGTATTCCATCTTGTGGATTTCAATATTCATAACATTTGTCAAAACATTAAATCATAACATGTAAAAAACATCTGCCAAACCATAGAGGAGAGTAAAAGATACTTCTCAGTTGTTTTCTGTTCATTTTACGAAAATACCATTCACGTTAGGAAGCATGAGCATGCATAGAAAGTGAGATTTACAAAACCCATTTGTTGTTTGCCCCGTTTCCCTGAGCTTACAATCCTGTTGTTATGAAACAGCCCTGCTGGATTTCTCAGAGGATCCTAAGAAAATTCATTTTGGAGTCCTCTCCTGCTCCCATTGAAAGCAACGGCAGGACCGCCTTTATTGGTTGAGTACATTGCTCTGTGATGCACTGGGAGGGTGAAAGACTGCCCGTCTTCTAACTGGCTCTTTTGATTTCTTCTAGACACCCCTCATCCTGCAAAAGAGATGCTGTACTCATCTGAGACATGCAGAACTGTGCCTGCTGCTGGGGCTTTTGTCACATGCAACCACAACCATATAGCCACGACCGCTGAGACAAGTATGACTTTGAACCCAGCCAAAGCAGAACCAGCCCCTGCGCTGAACTGCAACCCCACCCACCCTCTGCTGCACATCAACACGCTGTATGAGGATCACGAGGAGGAAGTTTCAAACATAATCGACAATGGGATTCACTCCCCGACTGACGCAGGGGAAATTCTGTCCATCCCCACCCCTAAGCAGATACGGCTGGCAACGTTCGATGAGCCGATGGCAATCGTGAGCTCAGTGGAGTACTGAAGCCCCATGGCTGCTCTCTGGTGGCCAAGCCCAAGGCAGCGCAGTGAGAAGCGTCGTCCCCTGCAACACTGCACTTCACTGCATGAGCATGGAGAGCTTTCATACAAACTATAGCTCTTGGTAATAACACCAAACCATTTTTCAGGATCACGTCACGAGCACTGTCATTTACAACATAGAATAAGTAAAACCTGGTGGAAGTAGACCTTTAACACCAAGACAACCATTAGCTCTAGCTTTGAACTATAGCTTCCTGATTGAATTGGTTTTAGCACAACTTATGAGCATTAAGAGTCTGATGGCATGCCACAGTCATTTTAGTGAGTATTTAAACCGTTTGCATTCAGAATCGCTGATGAAAGTTAAAAAGACATGGAGGTGAGGTATGCTTTTTTAATGGCAGTAGTTAAATAAGAGGTTTTTTTCCTAAGCAGGGAGGGTTTTTTTTTTTCAATTCAGGATTACAAAAAAGTCATATGCAAGCCAATTTTTGTTTGTTTGTTTCTTTAGCTCACTGACGTTGGGCTCGATGGAGACTTAGCTGAAAGGGCCTTACTACCACCAGCAGCATTTAAGTGCAAAAGGAATGGATGCATTCAACCTCTTGCATTTATAAATGAAAATACCTGAGGTATGCCCCGCCCTTTAACGAGCTTTTATGTGTGATGGAAGATGCTGAAATGAAGAGTTTATTTTTTTAAATATATTTTACCATGGGAAAAAAATTACTTTAATAACTTTTCAAACCAGGTGTTTGTTGCTTTTAACAAAACGTGTAGAAGACAGTCATTGTAGCTGCTTATTTTTTCATAGTGTATTTATGAACCAGGTTAGAAACTTCTATGGGTGCTTCACTGATGAAAAATCTTACAGAGCTTGTTACAAAATATCTTACAAAATATGAAACCAGCAAAATCATTCAAATAACAGGATTAAGGAAGCCTGTGAATTTAGGTGTCCAAGCTTGGCTAGTTCTTGATTCAGCAAACACTTGAGGCTATGGATGCCACTGAAACGACCCATATGTTCTTTCTAAAGCTAAGCACATACTGAAGTGGCTTTGCTGGATCTGGACTCTAGTGCAAGCACACGATGATCCTGCTGTATGTGCTATCATTCTGATTCAATATTTGCCTTCCTTGGCTCAAAGCACATCTTCATCCCCATCTTCCTATAACTTTGATATGTGTGATTTAATAAAAAATTCTAGTATAACTAAAACATCTATTAAAAATGTATCATGCAATAACCATTCTCAGCAAAACGATAGTGAAACAAAAAGTGACTGTGTTGAAATAATATTACTACCAGAATTATGGACTATGTGTGTTTGCATCAAATTATGTATAATGAATGGTAGAAGAAATATGCAGCACAAATACAGGATTGAAATCTTGAATTTATTTTTAATTTATTACCTCAGACGTGGAAATATGATACCAGTATTTAATGAAAATAGCACTGAAAATAAATACATATTATTCTGAATAGCTTAATGTGTACTATGTCCTAGTGTAGTTACATACAGGTGGGATTTTGGTAGAAGCAGTAGGTAGGACATGTAAAACCACTATTCCCCCAGACAGTACTTCAGTTCTGCACAGCATTTTCGGCCCAAACAGCCAAATATCAAGAAGCAAACCACAGGGTGTGTAGCACAGTCAGGGGAGGGAATACCGGGAACAGCTGAAGGATGGGCCTGTGACTGTCCCAGCACTGTGGAGCCTTCTGTGTGAGACTGCCTTGGGGTGAGTGAGCACTTGAGCTGTTCGTGGCTCAAGGCCATAGGTTGACCACCGCTCTTCTAATGCATTTGAGGGTGCTTGGCATCACTGTCATCTGTCAACTGGTAGAGCAGTGTGAAGGTTCTAAAAAACAAATCCATACCTGCGCAGCCAAGTCCTGCAAGCTTTCTCCAGGTGGGCACCCTTGGGAGTGGAGCATCCCCATGAACGGACTGCAAACAAGGCCAGTGGCTGCCATCTGTGGATGCTCATCTGAGGTCAGTGGCACATCCAGGCTTTGGTGGTGAGCTGAATGCCCCACTGCATTATATTCGCTCATACACAATTCTGTAATCAGAATTAATTCTTTTTCAGGCAATTAAATGGCTCCAATTTGACTACCCACACAACTCACGTTTACTTAGAGGACCTGCTGTCCCATTGCGGTTAATGGCTGCTGTCCCACAGAAACCCTTTTCTTCAGAGTACTTCTTCAGAGTGCATTAGACAACCGGACAGTAAGGATAAGTGTCAGCAGCACTCATCAACATGTTTCATCTCTGACTGCTGGGATTTTCTGCTGCCGGGAATGACAGTGATGAGGCTCTGCTCCATGCTGAATTAGGGGTGCTGGGTAGTTTATATTTTGATGTTGACAGCAAATCAGTCCCTGGTTTTGAGCTCTAGAAGATACATATCATCACTGTCCCAGCTTACAGATAAAGCCATAGAGGCACAGGAAAGTGAGACAATTTGTCCCAAAGCTACTTAGGCTGCGTCTGAAGCAGAGATGATATTGCCACAGGTGGAACACTGCCCTGTTTCCAGCACAGTAATGGGGTATCTTTGCGTGGTGCTGTAAAGCTCTTGGAATTCGAGCAGAAAACACCTTTTTTTTTTTTTCTCCCCTTCCAGAAGCACTGTAGAATACTGATCACAGAATGTTTTTCTTTAAAGAAACAATGAATTTTCTCAGTAAAATTGTTCTGCTATAAAGCACAAGCCTCAGAGCACAGTAGGAGTTTTAAGCAGGACAATTATTTTTCAGACACCTTCCAATATTTTCTGGCTTTTAATGAGGAACATTCCACTCTGCCCGTAAGCAGACTATAACTAATGGGAAAGCATTCTATGTGCATTACTTACAAGCAACAAATTTTCAGCTTTTGCTGTTCTCTGAGCAGTTTTAAAGCATTGCTTTGCTATTTTGCAACACTGTGCAAAAAGAAAAATTTATGAATGACTCCAGCACAACACCAATGAGAACCTCAGGGTTCTGCAGGTCACATTCAGCGAAACGCTACCCAGCCGATCCTGCTGTCCTCGGTGGTTACTGATGTTCTGACTTAATGCTTTGCTGACTTGCTGTTTATTCACAAGATGAATTAGCCCAGAGCCAGAGCCAGCTTAATCTGAAAGAAGTTCTGGGGCCCCTGCTGGGCTTAAGAGCAAAGAAGTTAACTAGAAATCATTTTGCTTTATAATCTTAGGGCTCATGGCATTCACCAGTCAGTCTCCAAAACACATCCAGGCAGTGCACAATAAATCCCTGGGAGAGGAATGCATGCTTTGTAAGCAAAATCTGATGTCTTGCATGAGATAAGAGAGAAACTCCCCCCTCTGCTCTACTGCAGATGCCTGCCTGTAAAGAAAGTTTGTGTGCTTAACAGATTCTACTGTTTTTGGTCTTGGAGCTTTTGCAGTGTGTCACTGAAGCCATGAGAGTCACTGCAGTTGTTGCTCTGGGACAAGAAGCGGGGCCTGGGGAGCGCAGCGAGGGGGCAGATGGGGACATTTTGTTGTTGAGGGAATGAGCTCCTGGGAGCAACTCAAGAACTTCCTTTGTGAAGTGACAGATGTGTTCATCCACAAAAGCTTGGGTAGAGGATGTGCCAGAATGAGAACCAGGAAACCTCTGTACTCTTTGTCCTATACATACAGTCCTGCACACTTCCCACTGACAGGTTTACCCCGTTGTTGGAAAGGCCTACAAAACATAAAGGGGTGCCCAGAACCATAGAAAAAAATGAGGCAGAGAGTGAAAGAGATTCATAGTCCAAAAGAGGAAGACCTGATGAAACATGTATCCAAGCAAAGCAAAGGGCTGCTTCAGAGGACAACACAAGAAGAGTCAAAAGAGTCTGGGAGAAGCTCAAAGTTGCATGAGGATGACTGCAAAGCCATAGAAGGGATTCTGTAATGCCTGAGAAGGCCTCAAGTGACTTTGCAACAAAAGCAGCTGGAGGAGCCTGTGGGGTACAAAGTGAAAGGAAAGCCCCTCTGCTCCAGCAGCAGTCATGGTTGGTGTCCATGGGGAGAGGAGGGCAGCAAGGGATGGCTCAAAGGAGGCCAGGCCATGAGCCACTGTGTCCCAGAGCTGAGCAAGTAAGCAGGGCAGGATGGGATGAGCTAGGGAAAAACACGGTGGGAAATACCACAAGAGCTACAAATGGTGTTCAACCAGGGAAGTGTAAAGTCATGCAGCTGGGGAGGAATGAGCCCAGGCATCAGGACATGCCTGGGACTACCTAGAAAGCAACTCTGCAAAACAGGGCCTGGGTGTCCTGCAGGACACAGAGCTGAACGTGAGCCAGTAGTGTGCTCATGCCACAAAGAAGGCCAATTGTACCCTGGGCTGCATTAGGCAAAGCATTGCCCACAGGTCGAGGAAGGTGATCCTTGCCCTCGGCAGTAGTGAGGCCTCACCTGGAGTACTACCACCATTTCTGGTCTCCTCAGTACAAGACAGACATGGACTTATTGGGAAGAGTCCAACACAGGGCCACGAAGATGACAAAGAGACTGAAGCAGCTCTCCTGTGAGGAGGGGCTGAGGGAGCTGGGCCTGTTTAGCCTGGAGGAAGCTCAGGGATCTCATCAATGTCCATAAACAGCTGAAGGAGGGTGCAAAGAGGATGGAGCCGAACTCATTTCAGTGGTGCCCAGCGCCAGGACAAGGGGCAAAGGGTACAAACTGGAACACAGGAGGTTCCATCTAAACACCAGGAAGCACTGATGTGCTGTGTGGGTGACAGAGCACTGGCACAGGCTGCCCAGAGGCTGTGGAGTCTCCTCCATGGAGATCTCTTCAAATGCCTGCATGAGGGCCTGGGGGCACCCTCCCTGCTCTGGGTGTCCCTGCTGGAGCAGGGGTTGGGCAGATGGATCCAGAGGGCCCACAGCCTCAGCCCCTCTGTCATACTGTGACCAGGAGCAGCCAGGACAAAGAAGCTGGGCTGGAAAATGCCGCTCCCACACAGCGCCTGCTGCTTCTCTGGTGTACAGCAAACATCCCTCATAGACAAAGTCCTCACAGAGTAGTATTTGTTCACACTGAAACAACAACATATCTAACCTTTCAGCTAGGCAGGCAGGTGACAGCAGTAACAGGGACTGTATTCAGGATACCTGAGGTCTCTGCCATCATGCAGACCCCCAACTCCAGGGTCCCATGGCAGCCCAGCTACCCTCCTGGCAGCCACTCTCAGACCACATGAAATCAGGGGACTGCTGTGGAAAGGGAGAGTCCACCTGGGAAAAGCCAACATATGTGCAAATATGTATTTTTCTCTATATATTCTCATATCTTTGCAAAGGTCTGTTTAACTCCTGTCCCCTCAGATTTGTCAGAATGTCCTACACCAGCAGTCAAAATTCTCTCTCTGCAAAGCTGTCTTTATTTATGAGTTGCTGGCTAGTCCTGCCACTGCCTAATTTGCTCTAAATCATCTGTTTCTTCTCAAGTGCCAGGGAGGCCTGGTCTGCTGCCATTAGACCTATTGTTTAAGCTAAGTCTCATTTTAAAGTAACCACAGGACAGGAACCAAGTGCAGATCCAAGAGCAAAGTCTTGGAAAGAGATTCTTGCCCATAAAGCAAGAGCGTTTTCTTTTTCTCATTTTCTCTTCGACTGTATACATTAAGGTTTATGTTACACAGACTCTGGGAAACACCAGAGGAATTGGGAGCTGTCAAATGAAATGTCCACAGGAAGAACACTCTTCTCTTTTCCTGCAGACCAAGTATCTCCTCTGGAGGTTCTGGCTCTAGGCTTTACATAGTTATAATTAAAACTCAATGTTTTTTATCATACTGACTTCCTCAGCAAATTCATATTAAAACAGAAATATTATTCTCACTGCAAATGCAAATTTGACTTTTGACTTTTTAGCCTAAGCACTGAAATTAAACTGAAACAAAATCCATGGAAGATTATCTAATTTCTGTTTAAATTGTGTAACAAATTATGATGTGTAATTCACTGCTTTTTAAATGTTTCTTGCTGGGGCTAACAATAGATTACAAGATTCTTGATGACAAGTTACACGTGCAACATTAAGGCAGGAGACTTCTGATGAGAATCATAGAGTGGCATGGGTTGGAAGGGACCTCAAAGATCATCCAGTCCCAACCCAGTGCCATGGGCAGGCTGCCAGCCAGCAGCTCAGGCCACACAGAGCCCAATCCAACCTGGCCTTGAGTGCCTCTAGGGATGGGGCATCCACAGCTTCTCTGGGCAGCTATGCCAGTGCCTCACCGCACTCTCAGTGAAAAACTTCCCCAACATCTAATCTGATGAGATAACTTGCTAATTCATGACATATCAGTACCCAGTGTTTGGAGAGCAGTAACGCTTGGCAGCTGACACAGCCTTCACACTGCTTCCGAGTAGGCACCAACATATAGTTATTAGAACACACCCTCTGGGGCTGGAGGCCTGCCCACTTTGTTCCTGCAGGCCAAAGCATCACACGCTGAGAAATGAAAGCTGCTGCCTTTGCTGTACATAATATACGGGCACTAGAGAGCTTACCTGGCCTGCTTGCTCTCACAAGAGAGTAGGCAATGAGCACAAGGCAGCTAAGTCAGGGCCCAAAGCAACCAAAGGCAACAATCACACACCAGCAATTCACACACAAAGGCTGTGCAGTCGTGATATCTTTCACTAGAATTACTCACTAACTTATTTCTGCCTCCTTTCCCTTTGTCTGAAGTCCACTCTTCTCCCAGGACCAGGATGTCCCTGCTTGCCAGGCTGCCTTCTGTAACGCTGCCCTCCTTCTCTTCTATATTCTCTGCACATGAAAACTATTCTAAAGCTGGTTCCTACAGATACCGTGCCTGGGTTTTACTGATTACTTCTTCATCAGCCAGTAATTCAGTGCCATGTTGTTAAATTACGCTGTGGATTTACAGTGCACTCACTACCTCTGTGTGGTAACTGCACATGTACCCTTATCCCACACTGAATGCTGAACAATGCCCCCATTCTCACTGAAGAACAAGCTTTGCTTTACCAAATGGACACACTTACAAGGCTTATTGCCACAGACTGCCCTTCCTGCCAGTTTTGGAAGCTATGTCCTTATTTTCTAGTCAAAATGTAATTCTTCACAGTCCTTTTTAAAAGGAAAACTTGCGTTCTGTGGGATTGACTCCATTAGGAAACTCCCTAGAGACAAGAGCACCAGTATTACCATTGCAATGTTACATGTTAATTTGTTAGTTTTGCTTAGGAAGCCAAAGACCTGATGATAAGTGATACCACATGTGCCCAAATACGCTTTGATTGTGCTGAGCAATCTGTCAGGTTCAGAATAATACATGACTACACAAATAGTTAGGCTTAATTATGCTTCCTCCACTGATTTACAGCAGAAACAAAACCTCAAAGCATTTGGCTCTCAAGGAACATTGATAAGACTTGTTAAGTGTGGATGGCTGACACATGAAGATTTTATGGCATAGAAGTTGCTGGTGTACCTGAATACAAATGGAGGATTTTATGGCACCATTTCCATTTTCTTTCCTCTGAATGTTAATTAAGCAGCAAATGTATGAATAAGATAACATTGATTCTGTTAGCAGGTTGGCAATCAGCTAATTGACTTTCCCTGTGCAGTAGGTAATGAGTATATGCTGGTCCCATTATCTCTCATTCCTGGAGCAGTAACTCCTAATATTTAGCAAAACCATTATGCCAATGATACATTACCTCCAAATGTTTCTGTTAAAACATCTTCCTCTTGATAGCTCCCATAATTGCCTTCTGAAATGTTAAAATATATCTGCTTTTATGCTGATATATTGAATCGTTCCCTTTTAATTGGAGAGTTCAAACACAAAAGCTTTACAAGTGAAATGGAGTCAACTGCCCTTTAAATCAGCCTGAATTGCTTATATCCCAATCACCCGGGTTGGACTAGGAGCTGTTCCCACTGCTTTGCCAAGCTGAGTTCTGTGGGACAGTTGGGATGAACTCTCTGTGTTCAGTGGGATGGGGCAGCAAATGTCTTGGTCCCAGTGCTCAGAATGACCACGGCTGCAGGATGGCTGTCTGCTGATGGGCCTTCATGGCAGACATGGTCAGTGGAAGCCTATACTTAAGGTACACAGCTGAACCACTAATCTGGGGCCATGGAGATGCAGATGGTGTCTGAAAGAAGTTTTTAATGACCTTTCTGCATCACTCTTTTTTCCATCCCCCTTCAACAGAGGGCTGAAGTGTGGATAACTGGAGAAGAGGTTTGATGGGTGGAGGCCTGAAGGAGCTTGGTGGGTTTATTATGAGTGATTCTGTTGCCAAGGGGCTGCTTTGGGACTCCCAAAGAAGGATGGAAGCAGGCACATGTCTCACCTGCAGGTCACTCAGCAATGCTCTGATGGCAGAGGCTGCTTAAAAAAAACACATCTCCTCCCCTGAGACTCATAGGGTGGAACATGTGCGCACAGGCAATTATACTGACATCCAGTGGTGCAAAGGTTGCAGCAATTCTACCTTTTTCCTATAGCCTTTTTCCCTAGAAAAATATATACAGTTAAAATGTAGTTGGATGTTTTTTATCAGTGGATAAAAAGTTTGAAGTGGAGAGATTTTTTCCCTTTTTCTTATAGCCCAATGCTTTTCCATCACCTGGCCTGATAATTACTGATCTTGCAACGAGAAAAAAAAATTCTAGCCATTTATTCTGATGCTTTAATTAAGACAGAGAACAAATTCATAACCTGCAGTCTGAATTACTCCGAGCTAAAATGTGCTGCCCGATATTCACACGTTACCTGATGGGAGTCTAACAGGTCCGCTCAGTCACCAGTGCTGTGCGCATGTATAAGAACACACGATGTACCATTCCTACAAACAATACACAATGAGTGTTTCTAATCAGCTCACAGCAGCTCCTCCCTCTCTCCCCTGGAGACTTTAATAGCGTAAATGGGAGCTACATGTGGAAGCGTCTCCATTAATTTCAGAATTGCATTCAATCGCAGTCAAAGCGCTGAAGCAGAACTGAAAGGTTCAGAAATGAGCAACCATCTATTTCCTCTGATAAATTAATCCAAAAGCTGACATTTCCTATGTGACTTAGCTAGCCTGAACACAAACAAATCCTAACTATACTCATTAAAAGTCCAATTTTGTTGGTTAATATTCCTACAGAATCCATTACTCATGTCACTGGAAGAGATAAAATACTGCCATTTGTTAACTCCATCTAGCCTGGTTTTAATAAAAAGTATTTGTCACAATCTCAGCTGTTATCCAGGTAACTAATATCAATAACAGGCTTCCTAAATGAGCTACAAGAGCAATTAATTAGGCATTACCTTAATTGCATATTGCATTAATTATATATTCACCCAATGAGAGCAATTAATATTCAAGCCTTGCCTGAAGGTAGATATAAGAATCAGCAAATACATGCTTGAAAGCTGAAAGCTGTATCGTCTACTATGCAATTTCAAAATTAAATCCAAAACTATCTTAACTGCAGATGAAACAAAGAAAGTATATTCCCACAGAGCTCGTGTAATAGGATTCAAATTAATGCCAGGGATGGACGGGCAGAAATTCTCCTTTTACGAAGGCTGCTACAAAGAGATGCTCTCCTGGCAGTGAGCAGCAGCACTTCTTTGGCCACTGCAAGCCATGTGCAGCTGTAAGCGCTCAGCCCTGACTGGCGAGGAAGCTTTGCAGCTTTGATAAATAATATATTAATGCCGCACAGAAAGAGCTTGCAATTATTTTCCATATATCTGCCAAGTGTGCTTTGTGTTTCCTTCATGGATTTAGAGTGCTCCCAGTGGCACCGCAATGAAATCAGTGCAGTTACCGTAATTGGATTTACCTTGCCGGGGGAAAGGGTTGGCTTTCAGCAAAAGAAGGATTGCTTTACTTTCCGTTATCAGCCAGACGTCTCTCAGATGTGTGCCTGGAAAGCTTCAGCTTCCACCTCCTTTGCTGACCAACACATCCACTGCATTCTGCCTGTAAACAGGCAAAAGTAACCCTCAGCTGAATGTGTTTTCACGCCGTGTTCAGAAATCACTTCACCCACTTGTGAAGAACAGTCACCTCAAGTGAAGTGAAATGGCTTTTCTGATACGAAGCAGAGACAGAATTTCCAAGTGCAGTTACAGGGGCAGTGGAGATGAGTGGGCTGTAATTACACTCAGAGAAAATGAGCTGGGACTGAAGGCCAACAGAGCACCTCGGTTAAGTCCCAGCAGAATGCTTCAGTGACTGAAAGCAGCAGGGCCTTCCCATCACAGGGCAGGAGTGAATGACGGAGAACAGACAGAAAAGAGCAGATGCAGAGGCTGTGGGGAGCAGCAGCACAGCTGGGGCCGGCTCTGTGCAGGCAGCACCTCTGGGTGGCACCAGGGCACCTGTCTGCACCCAGCAGCTCAGCCCTGCGCTTGCTCAGAGGCTCTGCATCCCCGTGCAGTCTGTCACGTTTCTCTGCTCTAAAGTAGCAGAGTAAGTGTCCTTATAGATACCCAGTGACCCCAGCAGCTCCCAGGGAAATGAAGGTTTCTAGGCAACTTCTTGTTGAAGATCAGTCTCAAGTTAAACTCCAATACTTGATTTGGTACAAATCAAATCGACAGAGATGTGCGATGGGACCAGTTTCACAACTAGTGTAAATGTCTCCAGGTGACAAAACTGAGCAGAGGTGGCAGCCCATGTACAGCATGTATCTGCAGCACCGCTGGGAGCAGGGCTTTTCCTCATCACTCTGTGCCTCTAGCTGCAACAAAGATGAAATTCCCTTTAACTTCACATTTTCAGATGAGCAAGGTCGGTCACTGAAATGATGGGTATTTGATCGTGTCATGCCTGAACACCAGTGTAAGTGACCCATGAAATTAAAGGACGTTTGCTGGCATTTACAGCCCAAATTTCCCAAAGGTGTATCAGCCTGGAAAGTGCTAGCAGCAGGGTAAAGGCATTCGTCTCTAGGGGGAAGAAATACATGCAGTAAAAATGCAGAGGCAGAAATGGTCAAACTTCAGATTAATGAAACAGGAAAGTGGTGGTTTATTTTTTCTTCCTTTTTTTTTTTTTTTTTTTTTTTTTCCAAATCAGAGAACAAAATGCAAATTGGGAAAAGCCATTGTATAGATGTGTGGTATTGTAGCACCTTTAAGGAACTGCTTCAATATGGGCAGCCTATAGGAGCAGGGCTGGGTCTGCAGAGACCCAGCAGGAGCAGGCACCCAGCTGGGGTCAGCCTGGCTGCCTCTGTGCTATTTCCCCTCATTACGGGGTACAAGGCTCTTCAGTAAGAAGCCTATGAGACACACAGGTCTGCTGCCCTCTGAATCCAAAGCTTTCTTGCTTTGGCAATGCTCTGAGCTAGGATCTGCAAAAGACAGCTGGGGCTTTGGGGTTGGCCTCCCGCAGCTCCACAAGAATACTGAGAGGTATTCACTGGCCTGGTCCACCCCTTGGATTCCTATAGTTCCTATAACCTTAAAGCTATTTCTGTTCTTTTCAATAACATTAATAGATACATTGTCTGAAAATCAACATACCAACATCAGGCTGTAACAGCCCATCCTAGCCCACGGGATAAATACCAAAAGTTTTGTAGTGCCTCAAAATTGCTCAGTCTGATCACCTCTAAAAAGGGAACGGGACATTTCATAGAATCATAGAATCACTAAGGTTGGAAAAGACCCACAGGATCATCCAGTCCAACCATTCACCCATCACCAATGGCTCTCACTAAACCATGTCCATCAACACAACATCCAAACGTTCTTTGAACACCTCCAGGGTCGGTGACTCCACCACCTCTCTGGGCAGCCCATTCCAGTGCCCGACCACCTTTTCAGAGAAGTAGTATTTCCTAACGTCCAGCCTGAACCTTCCCTGGCGCAGCTTGAAGCCATTCCCTCTAGTCCTATCACTAGTCACACGAGAGAAGAGGCTGACCCCCAGCTCACTACAACCTCCCTTCAGGTAGTTATAGGGAGCAGTAAGGTCTCCCGTGAGCCTCCTCTTCTCCAGACTGAACAATCCCAGCTCCCTCAGCCGCTCCTCATAAAAGACCTGTGCTCCAGACCCCTCACCAGCTTTGTTGCCCTTCTCTGAACACGCTCTGAAAGAGTGAGTTTTTGAAACACGCTCTTTTGAAAGAGCTGACCAATGCCTGCATCAAGCAAAATATTTATGTCAGCTCTAGAATATCCAATGGAATTGTGTCACACTGATGTTTCTCTCTTGTGTGAAAAGGGGCCTCTGTGAAGATGTACCTGTGCACCATTTTAATCTGAATGACAAACAACACTGGCAGGCACTGCAGTGACCTCTCCAACCTACCGCACCTGCCTGCTGTTTGGAGCCTTTATATTCATCGTATCATCATGGAATACAAGACAGTGGTTTGCAAAAGAAAAATATAGCCTAACTATACAATGGTGTCATGCTCTTACTGCCAGAAATGGCATTACTATCCACTAATGACCTGCTCTGTCAAAGTGCAAACGTTTTCTTACAGTCATCTTTACAGAACGTGTCAGATGCTCTGCCCAGAAATGGGAGTTAAGTGAAGAACTAACTTCGTGCCTGGCCTTTACATAAGGGGCTTTATGTTCCCTACTTATTTCAACAAGAGGTGGATTTTGAAGCTGGTAATCGCATGTTTTATATGGAGAAGTTTGTTTAAAATACAGAACAATAAAAAAGGAAATCATTATATAAGGGCATGATGGAAAGGCTCCTGGGATTGAAGAGCTAAACTTAAGCTACACGATGTCACACAATATTGCTGTTTTCTCTATGTTGAGTTTTCTTTATAATCACGTTTTCACAGAGATGGTCTACTAACCTATTGAATTACTCTATTTCTTCCAAACTTTAAATATCGAACTAAAATATTTATCTTCTCCTACTTCTTATTTCCTTCTTAAAAAATTACTGATTTGATTTCATGGGTTAGCTTTACTCCTGCTGAGAATGTAACAGGGCACTGTCACAGCAAAGACATGGGATACGTGGTGCCTTTTACTTTGAGGTGGTTTCATTTTTTGGCACCCCAGACTTCCAAGATCCGTGTCAACCTTCCAGGTGTGTCAGCACAAGTCCTGCTTCCAGAAGTGCATCGTCTCAGTGAGCAGTATCGTTCAGCAGTGTGCCTAAGGGCACCTCCTATGATCTGACACCTGTGATCTCCTGCTTTCTAAAATGTGCCCACACAAATAAAAAAACAATAGCCTCAAGGCATGCTGCTTAGTAAGTGATGATACGATGCATCATAGCATCATACTGCAACTTCCCAACCATTCTACTGAAGCTTAATGTAAATAAAACGTAGCTGAAAGGTGCCAAAAAGAATTGCAGCATATTTTCAATATCGAGATTTCTCTTACCCGGTTTGGATTTATAACCCATTTGTAACTGGCATTTAGCCTGGCCTCTTCAGAGTGTGTAACACGTTCCCACGACACAGCAAATAAAAATGCAGGACTGTGCTTTAGCTATATGCTGGTCCAAAAGCAGCTGCGTGCTGAGGCAAGGCATCCAGAACACTTGACTGGTGTAGCCACATCTGTTACTATTCAGTGGCTATTGTTCAGCATTTGGTTATGTTTCTCCTGAAGTGTGATCCAGCCCTTCCATAAACCAGTGGTTCGACCCTGTACACAATGAGTACAGACTCATCCGGGCTGGTGACCACAGTGAGTAAACCCCAGAAGTGGCATGCAGAGATGCTTCAGTTAGCTCCGCTGGAGCCATCGCTGCAGCCAGAGCAGGGTGAGCAATGCCAGTTTGTGCTCTGCCCCAGATAGACAGGAAGCTTTGTGACCCAGGCTGGCAGATTTACACAGCACTTTGCTGAGCCATGGAGACTCACCAGCTGGGATGTCTGCCCTGGGTTCCTCTGGGCCTCTGCTCCTGGCTAAGCCATACTTCTTCAGTCCCTTCTAAATGGAAAACCTCCACAAGAGCGGGTGAGGGAAGGACAACTGCACAATGGGAACTTGTAGCCCTCATCCGGAGTGCCTCCTCTTGGCTCCGCTCCATTCAGCCAGCCTGCCTCAAGAATGGGAACAGGAAGGTGATGAATGATGTAAAAAATCTCTGGACATAAATGTGAACTGAGTTGTCCTGAAATGGCTGGATAAGGTAGTGAAACAATCACTGCTTCTTGTCCCTGACATAGTGGGACTGAAATTAAACATTCATCTTTCTTGTAAGTAATGATGGGTTGCCAGGATCTATCTGGTGGAGTGGTGCTGGGACTGCCCAGTCGTGTATCCTACAGACTGTGTCTGCTCATCTAAGGACTGTTTTTTCTCATTAGTTTTGCCTCAGTCCTGAAGTGTGACTATCGTGTCTCAGTTCCTACGAGCGACCACTGTGTGACCAAACAGAGTGCAGGATCTGCCAATGTAGACAGCTCTGATATTCAGAGAACTCCGTACTGGGTATCCTAAAATGGTGCCACAAGACAGGTGAGGATAGCAACATGACTGGCTGCCAAGTCATCTCCTCTCCAGGCTGAACAAACCCAGCTCCCTCAGCCTCTCCTCATCTGTCAAGCTCTCCAGTTCCCACACTGTCTTGGTGGGCCTCATTCAGATAAGTTCCAGCTGGCCAACTCCTTCTCATCTGAAACCAGACCAGATATAGCACTCCAGATGCAACCTCATGAATCCCAGAGACAATCAACCTCTTCTCTGACCCTGCTGGCTACACTTAAATACAGACCAAGACACGGTTAGCCACCTTTGCTGCAAGGGCATACTGCTGGCTCTTGTTTGATTCATCCTCCACAGCTGCGAGGTCCTCTTCTGCAAAACTAAAAATGGAACAAAATTCTAAAGCAATGAACTTCGAAAGAAATCCTAAGGAGAATGATTTCATATTTTCTTCTCATCTCTGGTGTCTACTCCGATGAACTGACATCCTCAGTCAGCATTCTCATTTCAGAGCAGCTTCTTATTTCTGAACATATGCTCACCCATGTCAGTTAACAGCCTTCTCACCAGCTACGATCTCTCATGGTATCAGCACGACACAGCCATTGACTTACTCCACGTGGAGTTTTCTGTTTATACAGACTATAAAAATACAGCACCAAAAAATTTCTACTCCTACAAGTCCTGCATAAATGAACGTGGATCTGGGGGGCCATGGTGGGATGGACAGTGATGTCTGATTTCTCTTTGCAGATGAGGATGCATTCTTCACATAAGGTGTCTGTCCATCCAATACATTTGTTCTGTGGAAAGACAAATGGAAACACTTCATTTTTCCTGTTGCTGCTTGTGTACAGCTCAGTAACACTGCACTGCACTGATTAAATTCAGGGAGAATCACTGAAGAGGAACACTGCTGTGACCAGCACCTGCAGTGATAAGGATTCTCCTGCTACTACATTGTATTGCAGCTGGCTACGTTGAGAGACACCAGCCGTATTGTCAGAGCACATTTATTGAAGGAGGTCTCAGAAAGCATGTGGGAGAACTGCCCCCCCCTTTTAACTGTAGACTAACCCCAAGTTTAGGACAGTCAATCAGACTGACATCTGCTCTCATAGGTAGCTTGCTTGGAGTCAGTATCCCAGGTAATGCCACACGTCACAACCAGAAAAGTCACCTGTCCTGAACAGACTCATCTCCTTTCAAGGCTGGTACAGCTCTGACAGACTGCTGCTGCCACATGCTTAGATCCTTCTGACTTACCTGGAATGCACCACTGAATGAAACCAATCTCTGATAATATCTTGGCTGTAAGGACTCCCAGTGTACACCTGATCAGAACCAGGCACCTTAATGCAGCTAGACAACAAATGCCACAAAAAGACTCTGCTTTCCATAACAAGGCTTCTGTCTGAGCAAGGAGAGCCCAAAGCAAGCCGTGTAGGCACACATATTCATAAAATCATAGAATGGCCTGGGTTTAAAAGGACTACAATGACCATCTAGTTTCAACCCCCCTGCTATGTGCAGGGTCGCCAACCACTAGATCAGGCTGCCCAGAGTCACATCCAGCCTGGAAATATTCACAGCAATGCCAGATATTGGCAGATATTCACAGCAATGCCATCTTCTCTGTTCCAAGAACTCAGTTCATACCCTACTGATTGTCCTACTGATGGCTCTACTGCAGAAGAAGGGCAGAGCCCTCCCAGGAAGCCTGGAAGGCAGTAACTCTGTTTCTGCCAGCCCTGTCATGCCTAGTGGCTGACCCAAGGGCAAGTGATACACAGAGATGTGCACACACTACTGTATAGACTGCACAATCATACTTTTTATAATCATGCATATAGGCCTCTATCAATAGTACTATAAAAGAACCTAAAGATCCTGCTTCTGAGGTTTGATTTTAAGTTCCCAGTGGCTTCCAGCTTTGTGCCAACCTGCTCTGGAAAAGAGTTCCAAGTTAAATTAAAGATAACCTATCTGAGATGTAGGGAGTCAAACACATTTTAAATCTTATTTGTAACATAATAGTACTGTCCTGAAATCAAGTAAACACCAGATAGTTAGAAAATAATCAATATGATAAAAACTAGGGTGAAGAACAAAGGAAATACAATCCTCAAAAATGTCACAGCTAAGGAGCTGCCCAGCAGTATGCTGATTGTACTTGCAGATTCATAATTAAAAGCTGGGGAGGAAGCAGCATTGGGGAATTACATTTATAAAGCTTAGACGAGCAAACAAAAAAAAAAAGGCTTTAAGGCAAGCAATGTTTTTTTATATGGCAGAAGGCTCTGTGGGCAAGATTAATTTGTGTTTTACACTATAAATTTGATTCAAACAAGATACTGTACAGTGTAAGCTTGATGTAAAACAGTACTGCCTTTTTTTTTTAAGAGCGACATACACAGCAAGCACTGGAGAAATTTTGTTGTATCAACTTGCAAGGAAAGAATGGTGTTTCAACACTGCTGCTACACCTCCTCCCGAAGGAAAAGAACATGATGACAAGTGTCTTCAGCTAAAAACTGAGTCATAAATAAACGTGAACATCACAGGGACACAAAGAACATCATACAGAATGGAAATAAAGGATTACGTACTGACACACTGGAAGCATAACATATACAGTGTGTGACAGAAAGCTTCAAAACAGCACTCTAATCCCCATTTCTACTTGTTAGGGAGAGCTGTAGTAAGCCGTGAATTTAGTAGTGGGCATACATTCCAGTGATTTCTATCAGGCGATTCAAAATTAAGCTCTATGCTGTTTTCAAGCCATGAAGATGAATTTCTGGGAGTCTGGAATATACCTGGAAGAAAGCTCTTAATTCTGCCTCCACATTGAAAACATCTACTGACAAGTTTATTTGCTGATGAGTTCACTCAGTGGTACCTTCTAAACATAATTACCTACATTTATTAATCACTTGAGCTGGTCCAAAGCCACTTCATTTCCTTAAATTTGGCTTCAACCCAAAATTCCACAGATTTTTATCATTTCAGCAAACCAACAGCAACAACAAACTCAACCAACAAGCCAACAAACAGGGTATGTGGTACACTTCTGTTTTGATAAGAAACAAATATCATCTCGTAGAAAAACAGCTCTCTGAAAATGTGCTGAAGTGTGACTTTCTGCCGAATTCTTCATAGGATTAAAAAACATAAAGGTGACTGCTAGGGTTAGAAAGCTGCTGCTACTTAAAGCCAGCAGATTGAGGTTTCTTTTCAAAAACCAGTCCAACCAGCATCTCGAGCCTGGAAGGACTGCCTGACTCCTGGGGTAGGAAGCGGTACAAAAGAAAGAGGAGTTTGTTCGAGGGACCTAGAAGGCTGCTGAAACCTAACTCAGACATCATTATAGACAAAAGCACTCTCTGAATAAGAAAAGGAGCAGTAGAAACGTGGAAAGGCAAAATGGACAGGAAAGTGTGAACGTGCTACACTAGTGGGATGTTTTACAATATCTTCATGAGTTATCAAAATGGGACAGGACTTGAAGGCAAAGTCAGTCAGCTCCAGAAACAACAGTGTCATAGAGAAATTTTGCCCAGAATTACAAACAAATGTCCTTGTAAAGAGGTAGAGCAGTTGTTTTCAAAATTCTGCTTCTTACCTAGTCAGCCTGCTGTTTTCTTTGCCAGCTTCAGCGAACAGATCTGTTTCCAGCCATGAGATAAGTATATTTAGTTGTGGATTCATGTTTTCCTTTCACAATCATTTGTCTGAACTCTGCATCAAAATTCATGGCGCTAATGCAGACAGTCTCCACCTCCTCCAGCAGTTCCTGGGCAAGAACAGCACAGCCTGCAGGTTATGGGGAGAAAAGCACACTATGGCAAGGAACCTTGACTCCAGCACAGTTACCGAGAGAAACATCTTATCAAAAAAGCAGTTTCAGGAAACTGAAGTGCTGATGAGCCCTAAATTCTGCTCAGAGAATCCCCTCACAGCACTGAGCTGCTACGCAAGCGGGGGCTCCTGAGGCACCTTCAGCACAGCAGGCGCTGGCATGAGCAGCAGGGACACCATTGCTCTGGTCCTCCAAGGGGAGCTTTAACATGTGGAAGTATCATCATTTCAATAAACAACAACAACAAAAAATCTAAAAACAACAGAAAAGACATCCGTTACCTGGAGAGATTTCCTTTATATACTGTTACCATTTTAAAATGCTGGTACCATAAGAGGTACTAAGAGGCCTAAGAACAACTCTAGACATCAGCACAACAGGAGAAAGGGAGAAGCAAGGCTTCACAGAAATTGCTCCGAGAAATCTTTCTAGAATAATTAGTGCAGTTGAAATAATAATAAATAATGCTTACTTTGATAAGTTTAATCCTGTGGCCCAGATAAGATTCTCTACTAAATTCTATCACATGGATTAAAATCATTAACAATAGGCAGTAGTGAGTGTTTGCTGCAAATGAGAGCTAACGTGAAGGACAGAACATTACGATGCTTCAATAGCTCCTTTTCTGTCAATGTTTTATGTGCAAACTCACATATTTGATCAGTAAATGCAAAGCCTCTGAAAATGTATGTTTACATCTTGCTTGATAATGTGCAGACATTATATTCTTTGATATTGTTACTGCTTCATAAAGTTTCACTGGTTTCTCAGCAAATAACAGTGGCCTCTTTCAACTTTTCTTTTGTCAGCTGTTTGAGACATAATTTGGGATGTGATGAGGAAGAGACCCAGGAATGCCACCTGTGAAGAGGAAAGGGACCTGGGGGTGTTGGTTGATGCTCGGCTGAACATGAGTCAACAGTGTGCCCGGGGGGCCATGTGGGCCAATGCCATCCTGGCCTGCATTAGAAATAGTGTGGCCAGCAGGAGCAGGGAGGTAATCATCCCCCTGTACTCAGCACTGCTGAGGCCGCACCTCGAGTATCGTGTTCAGTTTTGGGCCCCTCACTGCAAGAAAGACATTGAGGCCCTGGAGCGTGTCCAGAGAAGGGCAACGAAACTGGTGAGGGGTCTGGAGCACAAATCTTATGAGGAGCAGCTGAGGGAGCTGGGATTGTTTAGTCTGGAGAAGAGGAGGATCAGGGGAGACCTCATTGCACTCTACAACTTCCTGAAGGGAGGTTGTGATGAGGAGCGGTTTGGCCTCTTCTCCCAGGCAACAAACAGGACCTGAGGAAATGGCCACAAGTTGTGCCAGAGGAAATTTAGATTAGACATAAGGAACAACTTTTTCTCTCAGAGAGTGGTCAGGCACTGGAATGGCCTGCCCAGGGAGGTGGTGGAGTCACTGTGCCTGGCAGTGTTCAAGAGGTGTCTGGATGAGGAGCTACGAGATATGGTTTAGTAGCAACGGTACAGATATGGTGGTAGCAACGGTAATGGGAGGATGGTTGGACTAGATGATCTTGCAGGTCATTTCCAACCTTGTGATTCTATGATTCTATGATTCACTTCTGAAGGTTCACAATCCATTAAGAAGCTAATTTTTAATTCTGGTTATCTGTAAAGTGAAACTCAGTGATACACAAGTATGCTAAGTTACCGATGTAGGGCAAAAGATCAAAACAGCCCTGAAATTTGCTAGAATCATATTCTTGATCGCTGTTACAAAATAGTCCTTGTTTCATAACAGGGGTCTAATCTTATCACTGCTAATCCTAAATCTCAGTTTGTCCAAACAAAAGCACTGTTGTTTCTGCAACACAGCTTGCCCCCATTTTGGTATGTTTTTTAATTGATCAAATCACACCTAATGTAGTTGTAAAAGATGGGATTGGGCTTTCTTAACGTGTAAGTAACTTTGCCCAGAGGAGGACAACAGAAGACAACTACATATTGCAGCAAGGGCTGAATGGTGCCATCTGCTTTAACATTTTCCAGTTACAGCTGCTCTGACCATTCAGAACAAAAATAAGATTGAATCAAAAACATTTTTTAAATTAAAATTTGGTCACTGAGCACAAAGAAATTGAGACAACTCTAACAGCTTCTGGGAATCTGCTCATCTGGGAGTTAATTAGAAAAGAATGACATTTCTCCCATTCATCTACAAAAGTTTATGTCGTGATTGATTATTCTTGAACTAGCAATAAACAGCCAAGGAGACCTCACAGCCACCCTGTGAAGTCTTCAGCGTTACAAGGATACGCAACCTTTCTGTGAACACGTGCCAAGGTTTATCCTACTCCAGTGAGCACAGACCACGTGTAGAGCGGTTTCCATTTTCAGCTATTCATCACATTAATGTGATGACCTGAGACTCAGGGCTGGCCACCACACAAACACGCAGTGGTATGCTTAAAGCTGGCTCCTATCACTCCTATTTGTTTAAAACTTTAAACAGTTTAAAACAAAACATGCACTGAAGGGGAATATCAACACAAGGTTTTAGATCACGCAGGCTTCACCAGAATCCTTCATTCCGACTGCCCGCTGCCTGTCATACAATGCAATCTGGATCAATATCAGAAATAACTGAGCTACCTGTGGTGCTAAAAAAGACCTGAGCAATATTCTTGTAACTTTCCAAGCTGACTGATTCAGGCAAAGACAGTTCTCATAAATACAGGGCAACTCCATGTTCCTTTCCAACACTCCCCATAATCTCTGCTTTACTGTTTATTTTTCTGAATAATAAAACTACTTCTGTCTTTACATCTCAATTTACACTTCATTTTGCTTGCACTTGAACCATGCAGAGACATACACGAACACAGGTACTGAGTTGGATTCAGTGACTTGTATTGCTTGTAACTACTTTATTTCTGAAGTACCATTTCTCATACAAATTACACTTTTTGCACACTGTTAAGACTGTACAAAGTGACAGTGATTTTCAGAAAGCAGCAGAGTTCCATTAGTGCCTACCTCCAAAAAACCATCAAAAACATGTTAGTACAGGATATTCATAAACAACAACAGCAATTATTTAAAACAAGAAACAATAAAAGAAAAACAGCACTAAAAAGAATGAAACATTTGCTCTAAAAAGAGAAATTCCCAACACATATCCAGGGTTAATCTCTGCAGATGAACTGTCAAATGGCTAAGAAACCTGTTTACATTGCACTCATTACCTGGAACCTGATTATCATTCTACTTAACGTAGCCACCCGACATCTGAGCAGATGGAAGGTACATAAAACCACGACTAACACTCAGGCACAACATAACTGTTAACCCACAATTGTAAGCTCCATCCATCCATGCTGACTAGAACCGCTCACCCAAAAGGCACACTACAGACCTCTGTGTCTTAGGCACAGTCCAGAAAACCTTCCCGATCATCTTACTCCTAACACTTCAAAACACATAAATCATCAGGACAGAACCCACTTTCTCTTTTTATATTTTTGCTCTTGTACGCTTTGATTAAGAGAACTGACTCTGAGGAAATTATTTAAACAAGCAAAGATCATTCCTATAAATACAGCAGCAAAAGCAGTCTGCAAACCTCACTCCAGAGGGTGCTGGATATTCCCTGGTCCTTGCAGAATTCTGCTTGTGTGTAGCAATGGATACAGACAGCAAAATAACACTGTTTGACAGAGCAAATTCTCACCCAAAAAACACCATTTTTCGAGTCCTCACCATTAGCTTGCTTTGCTACACAGAACTACCGCACCTTTATGAGAGCAGTTCATGTGGTCGGGGGCTGTCATTAACAGGCCAAATTGCAGTACTGTCCCCAGGTCAGAAACACTTACAGTTCTACAGATTGGACAAATTCATCACAGAACTGACCAATCAGCCCCTCTCTCAAACAAGAGGAAACTGGCAGAGAACAAGAAAAGGACTAAACTACCACAAAAGACAGAAATAGTGGCATTTCCAGGTATTTTTAAATTGCACGAACAATTACAAGCAGTGAAAATACCTGAAATCAGAATCTTTGGGAGTTAAATACAAGTTTTGCCCTGGCTTCACCCCAGGAACACTGTCATAAAATCCCAGAAGCCTACTTCTATGAAGTCTAGGAGCTTTCCTCACTCTCCATTCCCGTGCATTCTTTACTTGGGCCCTACTGCTAATCCCCTTTGCTCTGGGAAATTCTACTCTCCCCTCCCAGGCCCTTAACTCATCCGTCACTAAGGATTTCCTGTCCTGCTCCCATTTGCTGGCATTTACCTATTCTCTACAGGTTTGCTAGCTACATTCCTAATTCCTACAGTGGAAATGTCTAGACCCGGACATCTTTGCAAGGAACTCACTAGAGTGAAGCACAGTGGTGCAATGCATGCTGCAGGGCAGTTCCTCAAGCAGCCCTCAGTGGCTGTCCCCAGATCCACCCAGATCCCGCATGCCACTTGTGCAC
Organism: Pavo muticus; assembly: GCA_016647715.1. Classification (NCBI taxonomy): domain Eukaryota; kingdom Metazoa; phylum Chordata; class Aves; order Galliformes; family Phasianidae; genus Pavo; species Pavo muticus. Next base: position 1,172,569 of record JACDJE010000059.1, read on the forward strand.
TCTAGTATTCCAGTGACACTGATCTTCCAGTAGCTCCTGGTCTCAGAACACGCACCCAATAAAATGCTGAGATGTCTGCCTTGCTCCCACAGGCTTTCTCCTCATTCCTGCTCCCATTTCAGTACCTCTCTCTGTTCACATCACCCAGACATCTGCCCAGCTGTCATCCGGCTGTCCATCTGGCCCAAGAGGGTGATATATGTCCACACTGTCGCTCTCCACTCTGGACCCAGAGGCTCCGGGGGGCAGTGGAAACCTGCTGTCACGCAGGGGACACAGCCAGGATAGGAGGCATCTCCAAGAGGCTGTGGAGATGCCATGTGGTGTTGGCATATCTGACACGGGCTCCAGCAGAGGAACAGATCGCAGAGGAAGGGTGAAATGGGGACGATGAAGAGGTTTTCCAGATGAGGCACACCCAGATCTCCCAGATCCAGGGGAAGGAAGGGAGCAGGAGGTGACAAGGGCCAGATCTGGGGAGGTCTCAGTGTGGGGAGGTAACGCGAGCAGGGATGCGGGCAGCCAACAGGCAAGCCAGCACGATGCCGACGACCTGCAGCACCGCCAGCCCCAGGGCAGCGGTGGCAATGCAGAACATGTTGCTGCTGACAAAGGCCGAGACCTTGCCGAAGCAGCCCTCTGTGTGCAGGCCGTTTGCGCCGGCTGAACTGAGCGGGCAGCCTCGCCGGGCCCGGCAGCAGCTGAGCGGCACCGAGGCGTTCTGCTGGAGCGCCCAGGGCGAGGCGAGCCAGTCCCGGTAGCTCTCCACACCGCAGCAGCCCAAAGTGCGCTGCAAAGCGTCCAGGGCGTCCGCCTTCCCCTCGTCCTCGCCATAGGCGCTCAGGCCCTGGCGCAGCCCCTCCCGGAAGCCACGCGCGATGTCCTGGCGGTACAGGAGTGCCGAGAGCCCCGCGGTCAGTCCGGCCAACAGCACGGCCACCAGGAAGGCGCTGTAGGTGCGCAGGAGGCCGCGGTGGTCGGTGGCGGCGCTGAAGCAGCCCAGGAAGGCCCAGACGATGACGGCGGTGCCGGTGGCCAGGAGAATGGCGGGGGCGCTGGGGGAGTCGCTAGCCGACAGCGCCAGGTAGCCCCCCAGCCGCACCTTAGCCCAGAGGCCGATGATGAGCATGGTCAGCCCCGCCGCCCAGAAGACGAAGCTGAAAGCCATGAGGGACAGCTTCAGCACGGTCATGACGTCGCTGAGGGGCGCGACCTTCGGCCGAGGACGGCGGTCCGGGAGCAGAGCGCTTCCCGGCGGCGAGCGGACTGCGAGTGGCGTGGCTCTCCGCCCCGGCCTTTTTCAGCGCCCGGTGCGGGGGCGCGGCCGCCGGCGGCGTTTGGCGGCGCTGCGGGGCTCGGCGGGCGGACCGCGGGGCCGCGCAGAGAGCTTTTCCCCTCTCCCGGCGTCGTTCCGCTCAGCCCGCTCTGAAGTGCTGAGGTGTTTCTGCGCTGACCTGCTCTGGGAGGACGCTCGAAAGAAATAAGCCTCAAAATGTGTACCTGAACGTTAACCGACGATGCAGTCCGTCGTCGTTCATCCGTCTCAGTTTGCCCGGTTGGAAACTATTTTCCAGCCTGCTTGACCCTGTTAAATACTCACCTGATTTTCCCCACCATCACGCTGAGCACCAGGAAAGGCATAAAATGCCCGTGGAGAATGTCCTTGAGTGCTGTATTACAGGTGGCCCATGCAAGGTCTGGCACGAGAGTGCACTTTATGTACACCAGCTCTGCAATGCAGCCTCATGGCTAAAGAAAATCTCCTACGTGCCAGATAAGAAACATCAGATGAGAAACTGTAGAGGAAGCAGGATCCCCAGCACTGATAGCAGTCGCGTCTCCGCCGCTATTTGCATTAAGTGACTGATGCCTCTTTAGCACTTCTTGTCAACACCACAAGAGGTACGTAGTGCTCCTCGGTGTAAAATTTCATACCACCTTCTGCAGACAGAAATGACTCAAAGCCGCCTCAAGACACAAAGCTGACCTTCATATGTCTTCAGCAGCTCAAGAAATTAGTTTTGTTATATACTGACGTGCTCTCAGACTGCCATAAATGTTTGCATTGTTTAAAAAAAAAAAAAAAAAAAAAAGAAATGTTCTAATAAAGTGCTTATTATGGTTTCACAAGCTGGTGAAGGATCTGTATACTGTGCAGCTTGCTGGATCACTGTGCACTTCAAGCTGTCAGTCTCTTTTCCTCTAAGGTTTCATCCTGAGACAGTCCTTTCAAGTTTCCCTCATACAACTTGAAGTAAAATTGAGGTTTTTCATTTGTGTATACTATAACCACACCAAAAATTTAGGTCCGAGAACTCTGTTGCTCATATCTTTATCAACCCCTTCAGTACTGCCTTCTTGGGTTTAATTGTGTTCTGATTGTAATCTTTGTGTGGAAGTTAGAGAAAAACTTTTTGTTAGTTTCTTTCTGTTACAGAATGGGAAGAAAGGAGGTGCCTTTTATATCAGTTTGCCACATTGCATCAGAAAGTTACAGTTTTCAAGGCATCAATGCAGCATAATCATCATTAATCTATTCTTAATTAGTGGCCTCAACAATTTAAGTAGCAGGGACTTTGTAATTCCTGCATTTACAGATTCTCCTCTTGCTTTTTCACAAGAATGAACTCTCCATCAGTTACTTGGCAGATCTGCTCTGAGCTACTTTCTTTGATTCTGAGATCTTCTTAGCAGTATCCAAGATCTTTACATCAAGATGATTCAGAAATTATGATTCCCTGCTCTGAAAGTACTCCGCAGTATATTGCATTTCATTACCCACTTTAGCACTAAATCATGTGGCTAATATCCTCAGTGAGGAATAAAAGCTCATGACAAACTAGAGGTTGTCTGGTCTGGCATTTGATAACCAGTAGCTAAAAGTTCATGGTTTTTACAGTTTCACACCTAAAGGAAACCTGTCAAGTTGGAAAAAATTTCTTGTCAGAAGGAGTGGTAATGCATTGGAAAGGGCTGCCCCAGGAGGTGGTGGAGTCACCATCACTGGAGGTGTTCAAGAAAATGTAGATGTGGCACTGAGGGACATGGTTAGTAGGCATGGTGGTGATGGGTCGATGATTGGACTTGATGATCATACTGGTCTTTTCCAACCTTAATGATTGCATGATTTTATGATTCTAAGTTGGGAGGCTCTGAAAGTGACATTTCATGAAGAGGCTTTCCTCTGAAGCAGCAGGTCTCTGTTGGCCCGCCAGGCGTCAGTCATGCAGGGAAATGTCTTTGCTGTCCTTGGAATGGGCTGGTTGTTGCAGAGTTGCCATCCTCTGGCCACTTGTTTTATTCTCTTTGGATTTTATGCATTTTAATATCAGTGTTTTTCCTGTTGAATCCTTGAACTGCTAGCTATCGACATCTCAGCATTACCCACTGCAGTTTTTTTTTCTTATCTCACATGGCTCTGTGTACTTTCTCCCAGTTCTCTCACAACTTATTTTTGTCAGAAGTTTCTCACAGCTGGTGCTATCAGAACTAGGTCTTGCACTGCAGACAGCTGAAACCTATAGAAGGGCTGCACTGGCTATGCTGGACAGTCCTAGTGAGGGGCTACAGCCCCTTCTCTATGCGGCAAACTAGAGAGTTTGTCTCAGATTTGAAGATCTGAAGATTACAGATCCACAGTAAAGAAAGCAGATAAAATGCTTTTGTTATTAATTTTCCTTATAGTGAAAGAAGCTAGGCAGGGTGGGATATCTTAGGGCGTATTGTGCCACGTAGGAACAGTGAAAGTACAGGGCGTGTGAGCAGATCTGTCACTACCCAGGCTCCTCTTGGAAATCTAAAAGTGATTCCTTAAAGAGGTTTTCTGATCTATTGGTGCTATTATGAATATTTAATGCGTACTGACTATTAGTTTCACTGGCAGTTAAGTGCTGAACTTATTCCAGAAGTCATGTTAAGCATTCCAGGTTAGAAGATGCCAGATATCAATGCTTTTTAAAATTAGGGTTAAATGGGTATACGGGGCCAAATTCTTAACATTCTCATAAGCTGTGCCACTGGAACTGTTTGGGTAAGTAAAAGAAGCAGAACTGGGCTCCACAAGTGTATGTGAAACCGTGTATGATGAAACAGCTTCAGTTATAAGAAATAATGATAACAGAATTGCTTGATTTTTCAGACTGACAGAATCTGCATCTCACTAAGAAAACTTGAAGAATCTCATAAAAATTTACTTGTGGACAAATGTTCATGGTATTGCATGTGCTATATGGACTGACAGTTTAATAAAATAGAAGTGATGTTCCTTTACATGGCACCTTGGAATGCAAAGTGCTGTGGGCTCAGAGATGCCCCACCAAATAGTGAGAGCAGCAGTGCCAGTTATCAAAGAGTGGTTACAAGCACAGGCAGCAAATTCGGTGAGATTGACCTTGGACAATGCAAACTAGTATATCTTAGGGAAAACTGTCACGTACCAGCAGGAAGAAAGCTGCCAAACAGCGAGTCTGAGGGATGTGTGGGTGATAGCAGAGATCTAATTAGGCTGCACTTTGCAATACTATTTGGCACAGAAAAGCAGTCTGCTTGGAGCATAGATTTTCCTTTTTACTATAACATTAGGTAGTTGGGGCTTCTGCCATAACAGTATGGGCAGTAGTTTCAGAAACAAAGAAACATCAGTGTCACTTCACAGTTTACTTTTGGTGTTTGAGAGTTCTCATTCTCATTTGAAAATCAGAATTGTTGTGGAAAATGCGTTCCCTTGTTTTAGGCCCGTCTCGAGTGTTGTAAATCGTGACAAAGTCTGATGTGAACTGAGCTGTGATTTACATATTTCAAGATAATTGTCTTTTCTCCACAACAATACTCCTTATTTCTCTCCCAGTGCTTACTTCTCTTAATAGTGTTCTCTGTGGTTTTCTGCTTGAGCTCCCTCCTCGGGAGAGAGAATTAATCTGAAGGGAATGTATAGATTTCCCTTGAAAAATGAAGAATGCTAGTGGTAAATTAGATTTGAAATTACATGGGTAGCTGCTAATACCAGCTAAATTCACAAAAGGGATGAAAATATCAACTTCTGAACTTAGATTCTGAAAGCTCCACTCCCAGTGGCAGTCTGGGTTTGGATGCTGTTTCATATTCCTAGCTGTGCAATCTTCTGTACGAGTTTCTTTACACTTGGGGTAACAACCTGGAATCCTGCTCTCTCCTCTGTCTCAGGAGATGCACAAAATCAGCTCTTCCTCTTGCCATGCTGTCTGCGTCTGTTTGTGCAGGTCTTCTCAAGGACACACTGGTTTAGCAACTAATGCAAAGCAGAGGGGAAGAGAAGTCCTTTCCCCACCCTTTGCTTTTTTTCCAGCAACTTTGGGTCGTGAGCACCTGCCTCAAATGGGGAGACCTGAATTCAACTTCTTTTGCTACTGGAAGAAAGTAAAATAACTCTTTGTGTGGGAAGGCTGAAAGAGCCATGCAGTGTGACATTCTGGTTGCTGTTTGCTTAGTATTTCCAGTTGAATCTGTTCTTTGGGCCTGAGAAACTGCAATTCAGACTTTTCCAGTTTTGTTTTACCCAATGCTAGTCAACTGGCTTTGTTAAAGGGGAAATGAGGTGCCAGAAAGGCCTTGCGACAGCTGTGATGGTGATATCCACTGAGGTAATCCAACCCTTTTCCAGTACTTACAGATTCTCAGAAGAAAAGCAGAGTTCCCAAGTTGGTTTTCCTTGGGCACCTGAATGACATTTTCATGGCAGAAATCACAGAGCTGTACTTCAGCTGCCAAAGTACCTGCATTTATTTATCTTGGGGAAAACAAGAACTCCTGTGATGCCCTCGTAGTGTCCTGCTGATGTTACAGCAGCATGCTGTTGATGATGTAACCACTAATAGGTATTTTCTTGTCCTGTGATATACTTAAGAGCTCAATAAATACACCACAAGAACATTTCTTTATGTTAAAGTCTGATTTTGTGATGTTCTGTCGTGTTGGATATCTTATACCATAAATCCCATTTAATTCAATAGGGAGAGTAGGTATTCAGTGTAAGGAAAGTTATCAGAATCAAGTGAATGAAATGATTTTTATGTAAAACTGAATGCTACCTTAATTCTAAAAGCTGAATGAAGTGGGATAATAGTCATAGCTTTTCACTCCTTCCTAGTGATTGCTATGCAACATGGATCTGGTGCAAGCCCAGGCGGGATAAAGAAAGAAAATGGACTAGGAGGAAGAGAGAATTTCTCCTTGATCTTCCCATTAGCTCTGGGAAGGAAATATGTTAACTCATTTCCAGTTGCAAGTCCCTTTGGGTAATTAGGAGATTATGGAACACCACATACACCTGGTACTTTCACAAGCCCCTGATATGAGAGGAGATATTGGATCGACTGCTGCTGTCGGTAGCACAGACTGTGATACGTAGCCTGCACAGACCAGAGCCACAGAATGGTGTGATTACAGCTAGCCAGCATATCTGAGCAGGAAATGTCTTAGCCTGAAGCAAGTGTGATCCCAGGGCAGAACCCAGCCTTCTGTTTCTCGGAATGTACTTTACAAAAATAGTAATAGCAGCAGTGGTATGTTTCTCAAACTGAACTAATTTTAGGAACTAAAGTATACAATCTTTATTATATATCAGCTGCTTTACTATTAATAGCAAGGATCAGAGCTCCTTTGGATTAATAATTAACATCTAATGTCTTTTTTAACCTTAAAATAAAAGACAAAATGTAATTTTAGCAGCAGCTTCACAAGAGTTCCAAAGGGTAACATGACCCATGCCTTGGGCGAGTCTCAAGGAAAAATCAGTGCACTTTCCAGTTAGCCCACAGAAAAATATGCTTATGTGCTGAACTTCAGATATGTTTCAATGCTAATGTATCTAAATAGCATGCAGGCTAGATGGGTGGGAAAGACTGACAAAATACCATGTCAGAGGAATTAAAAAATAAGCTTTTCATTTCAGAGAGCAATAGGAAGAGAAGACAAGCTTAAACATTGTCAAATTTTATGCCTGAATTTAAAAACATCTGAATATATTATTATTAATTCTCAATTTCCTCTTGTTGAATTAGATTCTGAAGGTATTAAGTATTTCACATGCTGGGATTTATATAGTGTATTTTTGACAGCAGTTAGGTGTACTTGGCAGATCATTATTCATATAATACTCACCTACACTACTTATCTACACTTATCAATAAGAATTTCCACGGATAAGGGGGATTTCCAAGATCTGCAGCAGCAAAAATCTATCCCACCTTTTACTTGGCTGGTATAATTTTTCATCAGTTTTGCTGGCTTTGATGATTACCTTACTTCTTTAAAACCCATTTTCTTTTCCCATCTTATCTTAAACAAATGCCATAATACTAATTATGGATTCGCCAATCCAAAACAAAATAAATTAGGGCAAATTAGGAAGCCATGTGGCATAGCACAACTACCCCTATTTCTGCTTTTGTCACAACATTCTCTCTGCCACATTTCCAGGCTCTGGCAGATAATGCCATCACAGGTGGAGGACAGTGTGACCATGCACTCTGTTCTGAGTAGCTGAAGAATGCCACGGGGCACAGACTGTTATCTCAGGGTCACTGTAACCTTTGTCCTTGCTGAGGTGAACAGTTACGGAGTTTCTATAAAGCAGCCACATTAGAGCACCAGAAGACTTTCCAAGCCTTGGGGTCCAGATCCATGGACTTTTACAGCTTCCTTGTGTTGTCATGTGGTGCGCTATCCTCAAGCCAGCATCGCTCTTGCCTCTTGTAAAGGTCACAGAAAGCCTCATTTAAAGGAAACAGTCCACATGCAAACAGTGTATCACAGGAGGATCATTGCCTTTATCAAGGCAACAACTTGTCAGCCTGCCTGTCACCTCTGATGATCCCAGATATGAAGAATGTTGTTTAGCTCTCCTAGGATGGTAAAATCTTAAACATTCTTACTAGTTTTCTTTGAAAAAATGTCTGTTGCACTATTCATAAAATGATCTTGTTTGCCTATATGCATAAAGCACTTATCAGCATGATAAGGTCCAGGTTTTGGACTAGAGACTTGAAAGCTGGCACAGTTTAGGTAAACACCGTGTTAACAGCACTGATATTCTACAACCTTAACTCACTTGCAGAGCCTTAGAGCTGATAGCCAGGCAAGTTGATTGCAGCACTGTGACTATGCACATGGGGAAGCCACTGCACCATCTACCCAAATCAACTTACTGTTTGCTTCCAACATTCCCCTGGGGTGAAGGGAGAGCAGGCAGCACCTTGCTCTTTCACTCCCCATGGGGAGCTCAATTTGTTGCAGGACAAGCTGTCAGTCTTTGTACATACTGCAAGGCTAACAGTGCACTCATGAGGAGGAAGTAATTTAACAGAAAAGTCTCACTGCTGCATCTTTTCAATACAACCTTAAATTAAAGTTCTGGACCCATCCTTTTAGTCCTTGTACACATATCTCACATTAACACGAGCAGTGATTTTCAGTGATTCATAACTCTGCATTTATCTTTAACTTGTTTATTTATATATTGTGTGATTACACCAAAAGGTTCTCATAAGGTCATGTGGCTTTCAAATCTGAGGCAGAATAGTGTGTGCTAGGGATTGCAAGTTGGCTTTAGCCCAGACTTTTCTGCTCTGTGGCTCTAATCCAGACTGTTATTATTTGAAAACAGCACTGCGTGGATTAATTGTTTGTGTGTAGGAACAAGGCTGTCTATAATAGCTCCATTGTCTCTCTTTGTCTTCCAAAACCTACTATCATTATGTTCTAATGTGGGACTGCTGGTTATGTCTGGTGAACAGAAACATTCACTGGTGCCACGCTAGGCTCCCTCGCTGGGGCACGTCCCTGATTTGCTGCTTTCCCAGCCTTCCCTGTGAAACAGCAGAAACTCTGGTTTACCTCCTGGGCTGCAGCATCAGTCCCTGGAGAAGGGAAGCCCAGTGCCGCTCCCACATCTGCTTGGCTGTCACATCAGCCCAGCACTGCTCGCTCCGCATGCCTCCCACACACATGATCCGGAACACAGCCCTGTGCTGACAGAGCTAACAGCTTCTCTTACCCAAGCTTACTCTGCTGCACAGTGCTGTGCTGTGCCAGTCTGCTGTTAATTCAGTGGGAAGGGGGAGAGGAAGAGGAAGAAGCAGAGGAAGAACAAGGGGGCTGTAGGCCTTGGTCCCATCAGCACCATCCAGTTCCATATGGGCACAGCAGGCTGCATGCCTGCCTGTGTTGGCCTGGGTTTAGAGCACCAACACATTACCTACAGCCATCGGCTTCCCGCAGTGTCATTTCACAGGGGTACGAGTGATGGAGTGGCCCCAAGCACAGTAAATAGGTTAAGGTTAAATTGTGAAGTTCAGAAGAGGCTGGGCTAATCCATTGTGCAGCCTGGCTCGTGCGTTTTCCCAGCTCAGCTTTATCAGAGCAGTACTAGCCACATGCAGCATTTCATGGCCTCAAATGCAATGCTGAAGGAGCAAATCTGAGTGCATCACAATACTGCTGGGGGTCATGGCCCTCAGAAGCTGGCACACTGATACCATGCTGCCCTCTGGGCCTGGCTGGCAATCTTCTAACATGGTTATCTGCAATGTCTGCCTGCCCTGGCCTCTGTGTGAGGAATGAACAGGCTGCATCTCTCCCAGCAGCACAGTACGCTTTAATCTCCCTGTCAGCTGACTGCCTGCAGTGCAGATGATGCCCCCTGTTTTGGAGAAACATAAATACACTCCAAACCACTGAGCTCAGCGAAGGAAGTATATCAGAGCTGGCCTTAGGATGCTCGTTCTGAGTGATAACAGAAGTTCGGGTGTGAAAGGCCCGAGGGGAACCGGCGCCGCAGCGCAGCCGGAGGAGCGCTGAGGCCAGGGGACCGCCAGAGGGCGCCAATGCCCCGCGAGCCCGGCAGCACCCCGTCCCAGCCCGGAGACAACGGAGCCACCGCGAGTGACAGGAGAGACAGACAGGGAGCAGCACAGCCACTTTTGTGTGCTGAACGGGCAGTGCCACACCCTGGCTGTGCCACACCCTGGCTGTGCCACGTAGCACCGGCCCAGCGCCGCCGCTGCTGACCAGAGGCCGTGACTCGGGAGGTAAATGTTAATTTGGCTTCTGTGGGCTGGTGAGTCTTAAGGCATGAGGACGTTTGAAAAGGCGAGGGATGCTGCAGAGGCACGGGGACAGTTTGTCCTTCATACCTGCAGCGAGGAGTGCAAGGATACTGCACCTGCATCCAAGCAGGATGCCTTGGGTGCCTGAACGACTTCCTGGTGCTGAGGATTTTTAACAGCAGGACTGTTTTGTGTGAATCCTTTGTTACTGCAAGTTCTTGAGAGCCCGTTGTGAATGGGAGAGACAAACGCCCACCCAATGTTGCCTGCAGCCCACCCTGGGGCTGATTCAAATGTCTCACAGTCTCTGTGTTCAGAGGGCACAGAAGACAACAGAACTGCAGCTAATGCCATACTCAATGCTTCTGGTTCCTAAGGAGAGGAGGAGATGAGAGGGCGAAAGGTGAGAGAGAAGAAGGGATAGGGAAGCAGGATGGTAGTGAAGAACAGAAGAAGGAGGGCAGGGAGAGGTGTGCACCCTTTTCTGGAAATACCTATGCCTAGGAGCTATGTGCAGAAGGAGCCTTTCTGACTCTCCACACATTCATAAATTACCTCAAATGTACTGTGCTGTGCCTGATTCAGTGAGGCTGAGTTTCAGTTAAAAAAAAATGCATTTAAAGTAGAGTTGAAACACTGAGAAATCCACGAAACAAACTCTCTCTTAATTATGGGCATCCACCGCTGGCCTCCAAGTAATCCCGTGGCAACAATGACATTTAAAGAAAATATACTAAGTATTAAAAACAAACCTTTAAGAACCCGACGTATGTGTTACAGTAGGCCACTCAGCAGACACCAGTGACCCACCTTGTAATTGCAAATTAATGGGGCATTCAACTACAACAAATCTTGGCTAATATGGACCAGAGCACAATTTGCAGCCACGCATGCTCCGGCACTGAGGCCACAGCTGTCAGCAGTGCCAGCTGGCTCACTGCAGAGCTCTGGCACGAGAGCATCTCAGACCACCCCAGCATGCCTGCTGGCCCCTGGGATTGCTGGCCACAGCAGGACCAAGGCCTTTTCTGTCTCGTAAACCTCTTCCCATCTCTGTGCTCCTTCATCTCTGAGAAATGTTGTATACCACAGAGCAGGCAGAAACAGCACAGGCACTCCTGTGGCATTGCTTCATATTAGCAGAGACCTGTGTCTTAGCTTGGTCCTTGTAAAGGCATGTTCAGCTACCTCTGCTCTTGCTGAGCCAGCAGAGGAAGCAAAGCCTGAAGCAATTATAAGTGAAAGTGCTGATACTGTTGACACAATCAGGGTGCAGCATCATGAACTGGAGAAGCAGCAGGCTTCCAGGGTTCATGCTATGCCCCCAAGCAGATGAATTGACAAATCAGATCAGAACAGGCGAGGTGTTTTCTGCAGGCTAAGACAGTGATCCTCAGCTCTGAACCAAAAGTTATCAGCGGATCTTTGCAGCTGAAGTAGTGGGAAGCTTGGGAACATGTCTGCAGTCTATCAAAGGGCTCACAGTGTTTTCACAAGACATCAGGTGTTGTGGCAGGAGGGACAGCTCAGAAAAATGCCAACACTTGAGATGTACAGCTGGAATTGAACACACTGCACTGCAGATAACAGGTTAAGCATATGCTTGGTACATGCTTGAGTCAAACAAATGAGAATGAGAGAGGATAAAATGTGATTGGCTGTGTAAGGGACTTGTTACAGGTACGTGGCTTAAGGTTCGGGTTGCTGAGCTGTGTCGCATGCTGCTTAGTTAATGCTGGGCAGTGATGTAGCTGCTGCCTGCCTCCTGGCAGCCGAGCAGTGGATCCCATGACAGGGGAACCTTGTGGTGAAGCTGAGCCTGGATCATAAAGAGACTCAGAAACAAGCAGCTGCGGTTAGTGGGGAAAGGGTGCACCTGGAAATGGCAGTGTTTGGGGCGGGGAGTCCCCGGGTGCCAAGAAACCTTCTGGCACAGTCCCTGAAAGCAGTGACCAACCGGCTGTTGTACAGCACAGCACTCCATCTTTTTAGTGGTCTTCACCCACAGCTCTGGAAAAAAAAAAAAGATGTTTGAAATCTGTGAATAGATTAAAAAGCCCAAAGCAAAGTTCTCTTCCCAATATGACAGACGCTGGATAGCATTTTTCAGAAGTGCAGGGATGCATATCTTTCACATTTACCTGGTTATGTGTATTTTAAAAGTCCGGGCCATCCTTCACACAACTGTGATCTCTGCCTGCACAGCAAGTTGAACTGTCACCACGCCAAACGGGAAGTGAGAGCCCCATCTGCCCCAACACGTCAGCACTTCATTTCCACATGCCACATACTTTCAGACCTCAGCCCTGTCCCAAAGTAACGCTGGCCAGGATACGTCCATGGAGTAAGATATTTAAGAAAGGACCAGAAAATGCACCTCTAATCTGTTCCAGTCAAACCACACTCAGATAATAAACTCGTGCTCAGATGCAGTGTTTCGCTATGACCTGTCAGAAACAGAGCTAAGGGCAGAGACAGCTTCAGAAAATGATCACCATCTGTAACCTCCTGACGTGTCTTTCTTGAGCAAGTTTTTGCGACCGATGAAACACGTGTATGCGTCCACACAGGGATTTGAAGCATCCTCAAGCACAGGCTGCATTTAAACAGGTCGTGTAGCGCGGCTTGTTCAGGTTTTGTGGGTGAAGCATTAACACCCAGCAGCTGAGGAAAGGCCGCCGGGAAAGACAAAGCGCAGGGGCGCCCAGGGCAGCGCCGCAGGAAGGCGCGGGTTCTTCCGAGTGACGCAAATCGGAGCCGGACTTCACCAGCGCTTCCACACACGCTACGGCCGCGTCTCGCCGCGCTTCATCCCGCAGTCCCACGCGGAAGGGCCGCGCCCACCCCGCACGGCAGCAGCTGGCGGCCCGAGGCAGGAGGCCGGGATGGGAGCGGGCCGCCGCGCGGCTCCAGGGGAGCTGCCACGGCAGCGACGCCCGTCACCCCGTGTGCCTTCCCCCCCGCAGCGGGCCCCGCTCGCAGGGTGCCGGACGGACCCGCGCAGCGGCCGCCGGCGCAAAGCAGGAGCCATGGATGGAGCACTCTATGGGGACAAGCTCGGCCGGCTTTGACTGAGCGGCCCGAAACCGCGGCCGCGCGGCGCTCATCCCGGCCGAGCCCGAGCGGAGCACGCGCTCCCTGGGAGCCGTAGTCCGCCACCCGCTGCCACCGCCTCCCGCCGTGGGGCCGGAAGTGCTGGCGGACTCCAGCCCCCAGAGTGCCGCGCGCCGCCGGCCCGCCCCCCGCCGATGACTGATGCCGCACGTTGCCCGACCAACGCGCCCGGTGCCGGAGCTCCGCGCTGCTGCCTCCTTCTCCAGCAGCGCCTCGGCCAGCGGCGGTCCCGCCGCCTCTAGGCGGCCTGCACCGAGCTCGCGAGCGAGAGGGTGAGTGTCGGAGCCGTCCGGGGCGGTCGCAGTGTCCGCTCCCGCCGCGCCACGCCGGGGCCATGTTGGGGCCGACCCCGGTGCAGGGCAGCGCCCGGAGGCGGAGGGGCGGCGGCCGAGCGGCTTTCCTCCAGGTGTTCTGGGGAAGAAGGGAGGCCGCGCCGGACCACTCTGGCTGCCCCCGCGCCGGGCAACTGCCGCGCGGCCGCGGGCCCCGGCAGCGAGGAGAGGAGCGGAGCGGGGCGCCGGGCCGGGGGAGGCGGCCCCGGGGTGGCCGAGATGAGGCGTCGCCCTGAGATGGCCGCTTCCCGGCCCAGGTGCCCGCGGTCGTGCGCTGTGTGCCGCCTTTTCCTTTCTCGGCGCTCGTGACTTCTTCGGGTCGTCAGCGCTGTGCGCGCAGCGGCTGTGAAATACGGGGGTTCGCCCCTGCGGATAGTTACGGTGAATCCAGGCTGGAAAATAGTAGCGCCTAGCGCGGTTTGTGTCTGCCTGCTTGCCTGTGTGTACTGGTGTGCAGGGAAGGAACGTGCTGGTTTGGGGCTGGCTCCCGGGCAGAGAGTAGTTGTTCTGTTGGGTAGCACCGCGTGGCCGTAGGAGAGGCAAGGAGTGCCTGCTGGCCTGAATAGCGGGTGCTGCGGTGCCCTCGCTTCCCCCGGTGTGTGGGTGCCCGGCACTGCGGGCGCTGCTCTGCAGCCCGTGCGCCCTCCTGGAAACCGACAGAGAAGCAAGAAGGAACGCAGTCAGGTTTCAGGGTTCTCGCTACTGTGTTGCACAAAGGCGGTAAGCCTTACGGATGGGGAAGAATGCACAAATTTAATTAGCTTAAGCTACATGAGTTTGTCAACTGAAAATCCTGGGTTAGGTTGTGGCCTTTGTGCCCTGCTGTTTGGGGCATACAGCAGACTTTTCACGTTTTGGTGACTTGAGTTGCTGGCTGTGAATTTGTCAGCCAGCCTCAGCGGTGCCCAGCACCCTGTAGCTGTAGGCTCAGACATTACTCAGTGCAGTGACAGGGGAGTCGGAGCTATTAGTGCACTCTCTCTTCCATGTGGTAAATATAATGAAACATCCCTGCTGCCACCACCACAGCTGTGAATAGAGCACAGTGGTACTGGCATCTTATTTCTGGGAGACTCATCTGAGTGTTGTTGTTTTTTCTTTCAGTACTACTTTTGAGAAAGGATCTTCTTTCTCCTTATTTGCTATGTAGCAAAAGTGACAGAAGAGATCTTGGGCAGCCCTAGAAAATGGGGGAAGAAAAGAGAGAAGGGCAGAGATCAGAGTGGAGCAGGTGTAAATGGAGTGGTGTGTGACTGCAGCTGTCTGATGTGACATCACAGCCTGTGCTTCACCGGCTGTAACGGAGGGTCCTGCAGCTCCCCCCAACCTGCCACAGTTGCTGCTCAGAGCACCCCTTGTCTCCCAGGGAGATCTCACTGGTATGGTCTGGTAGTGGTGACTGTTACTGGGTTGGTGGCTGCAGATAGGTTTCTGATACAGATCACCTCTGAGGTCAGGCCTTCAGTTATTGAATGTTTAAGTGAAGGGCTGCTCCTATTTGAGGTGCTATGTACAAGGTGGTACTGCAGTTACACGTTAGGGCTTGAAGACTTGTAGGGTGTTGAGTTTTTTATTTTTTTTCCCTGTCTGCAAAATGACTTTGAGATGGATAACTTTCAGTGTTAACTAGGACCTAGATTTGTATGAAAACGTGCATGCGTTCGGTGACACTCTTCGCTTCCTTAATAATATTAATAATATATTTTATTGAAGTCACAGGGTGTGTTTTTTCCTCTCACCTCCTTCCTTTTTCTTTCTTTCCCTTCAGTTGATGTGCTAGGCGCTGTGATTGGATTCACTGGGGGATGTGGGGACTGAGCATCTCTGCACACACGAACTGGAACGTGGTGATGACACCACGTATCATGCTGCGGGATACACAGCCGTGGAGTTCCAGGAGTTCTGTTTCCTAATTCAGCCCTGCAGGCTGTCTACAGAAGCACCTTGTCTGTGTGGGTAGCACAGCACCGCACATCTGCCTCGAGAGGTGTGTGTCTGTGCAGGAGGGGCGTGAGAGGCAGTGAGCCCACACCGCACTGGGCAGCAGCAAATGCCGATGAAGGTAGAAAATGGTCTCCTGTGTGCTGTGCAGGGAGATTGGGTTGTACCTCACTGGGATTTGTAGTCCTTGTGTTGCACAACCAGGAGCCGTCCTTCAGCAGGATGGTGAAATAGCTCCTGGTGGAAGGCCTGTGTGTGAAGAAACAGGGTCAGGAATTGCTGAGGGGAGGGGTTTTGCTGCATGAGGGTGGCAGATAGGAATAGAAATAGCGATAATCTTTGGAGGGAGTATCTGTTTTTCAGTTACTGGCTGGCTTCAGGCTGCTTTACACAGTCAGTGAGCAGCGCAGCAGCAGGATGGCTTTCCTGGTTGCTGTGTGTTCCTGGTGTTGGTGTGGGGCTGCTGGGCTGGATTAATGTGCCTTCCTGGTACTTTGTCTGGGTGTCCTGAAACCTGACGCTGGTTCTCCAGTTCCCTGCTGCAGTGAGAGCTGTGTCTCCTGCCTTCTTGCTACCATGTGAGCGGGTGTCACAAAGCAATGTTTTCAGCTTTTGTGATCACCTCAGCATTTTGAAAGAGTCCAGCAGCTTGTTCCTGACTGCTGTTTGGAGACTGGGATGGAAGGGTCAGGCAGAAGAGTGCTGATAAATAATGTATTTGGCAGCTAGGAAAATTTTGTTTTACAAAACCTCAATTTTCTATCATATAAGGAGGGCGTTTAAGTGTTCATAATAAAATCAATGAATGACAGTGTCTGTCATTATTCTTAAGACCCAGCTCCTGAGTGCATCAGCACACAGCCACTGGCACGTGCCTACACTGGAGTAGACACAAACACAGGCTTCAAGAAGGCTTCTGCAGCTGTTTTGCAGTTGGCTGTAGCAGGTCTTCTCTTCCCACCTCCTTTGCTGGCTGTGTGTAGGTAATGAATGAAGTGGGTGAAAGCACTGCTTCCTGTGGGGCTCATCAGAGCTGTGCATGCAGCAGCTGTGCGGCTCCTCTGTTGCTCTTTCGTTTCCCAGGACCAAAAGTATTGTTTGGCTGATAGATTGTTTTGAGTGGCCTGGAGGGAGGAGATGTGCTGAATGGATATCTTATCTCAATCTGCTGACCATGGGGGAGTCCATTAAAATAGTTTTGGTTCCAAATCTTCCCTGAATCCAGATGATTCATACCTGAATAAAATGGAAAATTAACTTGGGTTAATGGGTAGGCTCTAGCATGGTATGAGTTTTGGGGCAGCTGACCAGACTCGGGCTACATCGCTTTGGTCTTTCTGTTCCATTTTTCTAAATGAGCAGTCTCTTTATAGCCTCTTCAAACCGTATAGATTTGTCCTGTTGTCCATGGCCAGTCCACCCCACATAAACATTCTGAACTACCTTGTCTCATATTCACTTGGTTCAGCGAGTAGCCCTAGTCAGTGTAATAGCCATCACTTCTAAAAACACAAAGATGACAATGCTTCTCTTTCAGGGACAAAGAATGATAGTCTGTGTTCTCAGCACATCAGATAAAAGTTTGTCCAATGCATCGGTGTCCCAGTCCAGATATGCTCATGTTCCAGTACCTCCTTTCAAATGAGTCATAGACAGCTACACTCATTTATTTTAGTTGTAAAGTATGCAAATGGACAGTGGGTCTGACATGCACGTGCCTGCATCTAGGTGGATGATTTTGCAGGAACTCCTCATTCATGCTCAAAGGGTAGAATCTGTATTCTGAAATTTATAAACTTCTGAGTCATGAGAAACCAGACCCGCGATCTCCAACCATCTGTGATCACAGAACCAGTTGCTCAGTTGAGTTTCAAAGGCGTGGGTTGTGTCAAAGAAATATGTGCAATATGTCAAGCAGGTCACCTTGGTGATGGTTTTGAAATAAGTTCCAATTCCTGAATTTGTGGCTGTTGTGTTATTTGGCAGTCAGGTCTCTGCTGATGCGTCCCTTCTGAGTACAAGTGGTCTATCAAAAGAGAAAAGAGACACCATTTGGAGCCAGCATTAGTTTGTTTGTAAACACTGCTGAGATTCCTGTGCATAAGCATGGGAAGTGTCTCGTCAATCTTAAACACTTCATCTGCTGCAATGGAAGCAGATGCTACTGAAACAAGTGTGTATCTACTGATTGATTCAGCCTTTGTAGAGGGATAAATGTGAGATGTGGAAGGTGCTTTGTAGGCATTCCAGAGAGTAATGAGTGCAGTGGTGTGTCAGTGGGAGAGAGCTTGTATCTGTACCTTCTGAAATGTTGAACAGCCTTTGCTGTTTACGTGTAGTTGTCTTGTTAATGGGTTGTGGCATTCAAATGGGATATACCCATGCAATGCATGCTGTGAATCAAGCATGCTGGCTGTACCAGCCAGGCCAGATCCCATTGCTAGAGGAACCACAGCTTAAAGCTGTGAAAGGAAAGCAGCACACTTCGGGTGTTTAGATGTCAGTATGTTTGTGCTGCTGTGTCTGAGGAGCAGAAAGGCTTTCTGGTGAGGGATATTGTGTTGCAGGTCTGGTCAGGAGCCTGTGTCTGTGGTTGGAGTCCCGCGCAGGCTGGCTCTGCTTGGTTACAGCAGGTACGAGGTGTACTGATTCACTGTCACTTGGCAGCTGGCTCTTGCAGCAGGTTCAGCCCTTAGCCCAAGCCCTGCACTTCCCACAGTGCCTCTGAGCAGGGGTGAGTTGTGCTGGTAGGGTGTTGTGAGGAGGTGCTGCCCCAGGGCTGGGGAGGACAGCTTTCTTTAGAAGCACCAGTGATGTAGAAACAATGGAAAATTCACATTGCAAATCTGAAATGCTTGGAAAATTTCAGTAGGCTCTGAACCTTATCTACCACAGGTATGATCTGTAGGTTTACTTAGGTATTCATTTGTCTCAGTTCTGGGTATGTAAAACAAAGAAGCACATGTAATAATACCATGTCATAGATTGTAGGATTAACATTCCCTACACTGAGAGGTGTGGATACCCACCCTCCTCAATGCTACTGAATGCTGGAAGCATTTAAAGCAGTGATATAAGCAGATTTATTCAAGGGGAGGAAAAACCAAACACAAGAGTTGCCTCTCTCTTTCAATAAAATGTGAAACAAATTGTAGAAGTTCTGTGTCTCTTACTGTTCTTATTCTGACAATCTCTGTGCAACACAGACAATATGGAACAACTACACAAGGCTGTGAAGTACATTTTCCCTTTTGCAGCGTCAACAAGTTGAGGAAAACAAATGCTGTTTCTGATTCTGTCTATCTCAGGAGGAACAAAATATTCAATGGAAGTCTTTTTAAAGAGTAGCTGACTAGCCTGTTGTATAGAGGTGCATGAGAGTTTTAAAAAAGCTTTTTTATTGATTCACTTGAATCATTGCCTGAAGGAGGCAAATGTAGATGAGACATTCAGCAGGAGGACACCTTAAGGACCAACTTTCTGCCCTGTATTGTGTCTGAATTTTCTGACCGGGTCAAGAAATTGAAATAAGAACAAGTGCCCTGTCTCATTTTCAATGGCAGCCCGTGTTCTAGAGCCTGTAAATTATTGTGATAGCACCCCTGGTTCGTGAGGGTACCCTATTATCTCTTTGAAACTGAGAGCTAAGAGCTTCATGTGCCTAAATACACGGCTAGAACCGAAGCACTTTGGTCAGCTGAGGCTGCTCAGTGTGAGCAGTGGGCCAGTAGTTCATCAGTGGGTTTCCCAAAGCTCTGCTGGAGCTGTTTTACCCTATGAGAGCTGGCGGGTTGACGTGAAATGGCGCGGCAGGGAGCACTTCCTCACTCTGCCTTTGTCAGCACTGTGCAGGAGGAGTAGTGGCACTGCTGGAGAATGTTGTGCACCTTTCCCGGGTTGGAGTGGGAGAGAGGAAAAAAATAATCCCCGAAGTGTAGGGGAGTGGTATCAATCCTGTTCCCTGGTGCTGCTGTCAGTGTGAATGGCCGCCCTGTGCGCACTGCGACAAGGAGAAGGCCTCAGTGGGAATCAGTGCCTGCCAAGGTGGTGATTTCAAGCTTGCAGTTCATGAGGTGTTCTGAAATATTAGTGTTGTTGCCTGGACATCTTCAGACTTGAGTGAAGGGCTTTGTTTGCTCATAGGTACATACATGAAGAACGGGTTTTTTATTATCTGGTGAATGAAGGGCCCCTTAGGGCTTTAAAAAAAAAAAAAAGATTGAATCAGGTATTCAGTTGTCAAGTAGACCTCTCAGGAAAATAGTGGAGGCAAAACCCAGGCTTGCTGGTTGAAAAGCACCAGGTCAGGCTTTGTCTTGTTTCTTCTGGCTCCAGGAGCTCTCAGTGGTGCTGCCAGCAGGGGGGCTGTGTCCCAGGGTGAGGGAGTCTCTGGTAGATAAGAGAACGGAGCTACTTGCTATCTCTCATCTAGAAGCTCCATCTCCCATTTTGTCTGAAAGAAATGCACTGTCTTAGTTCACATTTTCAGTACGTAACTTAAACTGTGAGGACCTCTTAATGGCCTATGGAGTAGCTGGAAGAGAAGAATTTGGTCAGTTTTGCGTGTTTCTGCCAAGTCCCATGGTAAGCAGAGGAACTTGAGGTAATGAGATGTTGTAGTGTATGTATTACAGGCCATGGTAAAGAATTGTCCAAACAGCTTATTTTGCCTATGGCTTTACATCCTGTGGTTGAATTTCCCTCTGTTTCCTGGCAGGTTCTGCCCACATCCTCTTCTACAGCCCTTCCACCCCCTGCCCCCTCATCGTCTGTGATCCTTTTTTCACAGAGAGGCAATGCTGTGCAGATATCCCTCCTAACGAGCAAAACTCCAACCACCCTGCCAGGTTTGTTTAACATTCACCTACAGCTTAGCAAGTTCAGAGCTTGATTTGACAGCCTTACAGCTTTGTTACCCACGTTTGCTAGGCTTTGATCTGAATCAGCACCCTTTGTCTTGCCATTGGACACAGTGGGAGGAAGTGCTTGCAGATTCACGTGCTTCAGTTCCTTATCTCTATAACAGCAAAGAACACGTAGTCCTTTCTCAGAGGTTTCAAGATTAACATTTCAAGTACTGTGGGATGCAGATATCTTTGAAGATGTACATACATATGCGGAGGTGATGAATTTTCCACATGGATAAGCGAAGTCAGCCTGGATTGCAAGATACCTGGGCAGTTCCTAGAACATACGTCTTCTCTCCTGTGTTGTGGAGGACACTGGCCAGCTGTTCCCCTGGTATTGAAGTGTTTTGTGCCTGTTCTTGCTTGTACTTAGCAGGAGCTTGAACTCATTCAAATTTTCATGGCAGTTGTTCAGTTTGTTTGCTCTTGCCAGCCAGTTGTAAGGATTTTCTGAATGAGGTGGAATAATCTGAACTCCTAAGCATGTCCTTAAGTGTGTGGGGGGGATTCAGAAATGGAAAGTGGAAAGTTTGTACTTGTAGTGAAAGAGCAGACCTAAGCATTGAAGCACCATCTGGAAGAAAGCAACAGCAGATTGTCTCATGCTCATGTTGCTGTGCCATGGGTTCCTTGCAGAGACTGGAGCCCTGCTTTGCTGGAGCTGGCAGCTGTGCTGACCACCTTTGATTCCTCCAAAGATTGCATGTCTCAGATTAAAAATGCGGAGTGCTTATTATCAGAAGCAAACTTCAGAGATGCGTCCTCTCCAACACTGTATGCATCACTTACCTAGTGGTGAGAAGGGGGTAAAGCTTTCTAAAATGTCACTTACTGGATGGAAAATCACTGGGTGCTTCTGTCTAGAACTTTGCTCTTCAACTGAAACTTTCAGATTACTATTTTTAACAGCACTCCTGTCGATAAGAGACATGTTTTCAAACCCAGGCAGACCTTCGGCTGAGCCTAGAACTGCAGTTTGTGCTTAAGGTCTGCTGGCAGAAAAACACACTTTTTCTATTTAAACTTCAGAGCTGAGTTTCAAAGTGCACCCTGAAGTGATGTAGCTGGGCATGTTGTGTGGTGCATTTACTTGTTTTTTCTTTAAGAGAACAGTGTTGACTTCACATACCCAATCCATACAGTCCCTTCAGCTTTGCTGCCTCAGCTGTTTGTGCAGGTATTTGTTCACCTGAGCTTGGAAGGCCACGGGGAGGGGAAGTGGGGTATCTCTAGTCTGGCCTGGTGCAGCTGGGGCAGGACAGTGTGAGGACAGCCTGCCATGCCACCAGGGGCCCTGGCTGGACTGTCGCTGGGCTGTGTGTCTGCCCAGGGCCACTTGGCTGGGCTTGCACAGAGGTCGTGAAAACTCTGTAGCACAGAAGAGCTACTTGGCTTTACCTCCCCTTCCAGCTTGCTCTGACACTTGGCTTTCCTGTGCTTGACCCCTTAAAAAGGAGAAGGCAAGGTCGCAGTTTTACCTTCCATGGGGCTTTAGCTCCAAAGAGCAGCAGAATCCAGGCTCTTGGTTGCTTGCAGTTTGTCTCACCTGCCTCACAGCTGTGCTCTCCTGTTTGCTGGGCCATGAGCATGGGCAATGCCAAGGTGTGAATTGCTGGAGCTGCTCCATACCACGCAGAGGGGGAGGTGCCAGCTGCCCAAATTACACATGTGCTGCTTGCTGCCCAGCCAAGTACTCTTTTTATAGAAATGTCTTTTAAGCAAAGCTAGAAAGCAGTACAACTCACCTCAAAAACTCACTGGAAACCAGGGCAGAGCGCTGATCAGACTCAGGAAATGGTTGCATTTGGCAAAGGGGAGTCTTTTCCACCATGGTTGCATGCTGGAAAGCAGCCACCAGGCCCCAGCAGCTTTCCTCCTGGTGTGGGGCGGGAAGCAAACGTGTCCCCTGGCATCAGGGCTTGAAATGTGTCGGGCAGGTAAGGGGTCACAACTGCTCTCTGCCTGACAGTCTCTGAGATGTGTGTGCAGGAGGAAGAACAAGATGTCTTGGGAGGCCTTGCTCATTGCCTTTTCAGGCAGAGAGATGGGGGAAGGGGGAAATCTGATAAAACCTAGCAAGGTGGCACCAGTGTGTGCAAAGCTGCCCAGCACAAGCAGTAAAATTTCTCTGTGGTGTAACAGAACGCTGTTGGCATGTACAGAATGGGTCAGAGGGAAGTAACCCAAAATACCTTAGTGTTTTTTTTTTTCTTCTGCAAGTGCTTTGCTGTTTAGTGGGATCATAGTGAGCATAAGCAGAATGAATCACAAGTTCAGCATCTTGTGCAATCCCCTTAGGGTGCCATCAGTCAAGTCCTAGAGCTTTGCTGGCTTCAGGGATAACTTCTGAACTTGGAGAATACGTGCAGGAGAATGAGTCTTAAAACAAAACAAAAAGAGCAGAATGGAAACAATTCACCAAAGATCTGTAAACCCACTTCCCAGGTTTTTCACATAAATGTGCCTTTTCTGATTTCCTAACCCTGACATATTTAAACTTGTATGTGATAACATGACACAGACCAGATGATAATGTGTGTGGTTCCCTAGTTGATTATTAAGACTGACACAGCTTTTCTGTCCCTTGGCTGTGGTGAAATACAGACAATTCCAAAAATTACATTAAATTGTATTAAAATCATACCTTGTTTGGATGAAGTAGAGCTACTAACCTAGTTGAACAAGATTTTTGCTATTGCTGAAACCTTTTTGACAGCTGCTGTATTTTGGACTGCTTATGAATGGACTGGAAGAAAAGAGCAATTTTGCAAAATCTAAGAAAAAAAGTTCAGAGTTCCCATGAAATTTGTTCTTGTTCCACGTATTCTCAGTATGCGTGGAAAACAAAGGCTACGTTCTGGTTTCAGAGCCAACTCAAAAATTGGATTAACGAGACAAGGCAGCTTTGCCCTGCTGACGTTGTGGTGGCTTTTTTTTCCAGTGGAGTTGAAAAGGTGACATTTGTACATATTAAGTTTGTTGCTCTTATTGCTACAGCTTCTGTCAAAGAGTTTGCAGAGCTGCCTCTGCTTCCAGCCCTTCTCCTGATTCGTCAATGAATATTATAGGTTTTGTAATCAATTTTTGATTCTCATCCATTCCTTTTACTTTTTGCAGTTCTTGTGAGATTGGTGAAAATAAGCCTACGTTCCAGGGATGCAAGAGGAGCAACAGCCTGAGGTAGGAATTGGAGTTGAAGGTTTTCTTCTCAATATAATCGAAGGAAAGGTTGAGACTTTAAGTTAGCCCTATTCGTCCTTAGGGAAGGCCTGCAAAGTCAGGGGTCAGGGCTTACCAGCGTGGCACCCCTTTAAAAACAGAGGATTGAAGAGCTCTTTGCTATTGCTTCGTCACATCTACATTCTTTTCAGGGTCCTCTTTCCTACAGCTGCAAGAGCTTAAACAGGACTTCTCTAGTAACTGACTTGTAAGTGAAGAATTGCACAAAGTAGACTAATCTGTTAGTTTAAAGTTTTTGGAGGAAAAAAATGTCTTTTTGTTTTAAATTACACGGCTTGATTGTGTGCTGGTCACTCTGAAAGTAATGCCTCCTATCTGTTTCCATAGAAACTACAACAGATACAAAGAGCACAATAACGCTATTTGATAGAGCAAATTCTCAGCTACAAAACACTACTTTTCAACACAGTCACCACCATTTGCTGCGCCTTTTAATCAGTGATGTACAAGAGCCTGCATGCCACGCTTGTAAAAACCTGCAGCAGTGGAGGTGACCCACTGTGAGCACTGCTGAAATGCACCACCCACCACCTCACTGAGCTCACATCTGCTGTTTGGTCTATAGCTCAGCAAGCATCGATGAACGTCAGTGAGTGCTATTTTTCTGCACGGAGGAATTCATTGTCATGCCTTTTCTTCAGACGCACTTCCATGTCAGATGCCGTTTGTCTGACTGCTGCTGTCTGTGGCAACAAAATTATTCTGCCAACAGAATATTGGCAGGAAGGTTCAACCTCTGCTGCCATAGCACCAATACCCACCTCTGATGTCATGGGCCGACATTGTAAAGTAGGAGGCATTACTTTTGGAGCAGCCTTCGTGTACGAATGATTTCCACTGTACATAGTTTACGTACCTTGCCAAATTAAGCTCAGGTGCTTTTTTGTTCTTTGTTCTATTCCTTTTATTCTTCTGTATATTTTTCCAGTGTGATAAGGGCAGTTTAGTTGAATTTTTTGCTAGGAAGTATGAGTGTTGGTTCATGTGTTCCTGTGTCCTGCTAACTTATTAAAAAACAAAAAAGGAGGGGGAGGAGAGGGCAGAAAGCAGACTCTCGTGTTGTATTAGGCGACAGCGAGGCTATTCGGGATGTCACGGGATAGTGCCCCCCCGAGCTCAGTAATTGGACAATACACCTTTAGGGGTGTAGACGAAGTAGAGCAAAAGGTATATAAACGAATGCCACGTGTGATTAAACGCCATTTTGCCATTTCCTGCACGTCATATTGGTGTCTTATGCAGTTCTTGGCCCTGATCAGGTAATTGTTTATTCTCACAAAGGGTTAATACAGCTTGAACAGATCAATAACGTCTACACTCTCGTTACGATAACAACGCCAGCATAAGTGGCGGAACTAATTCTCTATGTTATATTGAAGTATCTTTCAGAATGTTTTTGTGACTAGATTCAGGTATGCAAACAGTAGAGTCAGGCCATATGTTGTGATGAAAAGCTGAGCTGATGTTTAATTAAATCTGAGAGTGTAATTGTAATTTGCAGTGTAATTCCAGTTTGCTGTTGTCCATGAACAGGCATTGCTTTGTAGTGAAAGGATGGTACGTTGCTGCAAATGCTTTCAGCTTAGTACTGTAGACCCATTGTACTTCTTGGTCTTACTCCAGGAAATGCAGTAATAAATTTTGCCTTACCTTCAGTGGGGCCACAGTAATACACGTAAGATTTATTATCTAAAAATTGCTGTCTGAAACAGTGGAGCGTGAGAAGAAAGTACTCTTGTTGAAAGCTCTTAGCAATGGTATGTGCTTCATACAGTCCTGTTTTAAAGCTTGCCAGGTTGAGTAGGAATTTTAATGACGCTGGTCACTAGCTAAAAAGCTGCCATCCTTCAGGAGAGTTTGGCCACCTGCTTGCTGACTCTTTAATACTGCCTTTTGTTTGGAAAGTACTTGAATGATTATGGATTCACATCCTTTCTAACTTTTTGACTTAGTGTTGTTAAATAACTTTGAATTCTCCCCGTAATCATCCTGATTGAGCGTAGAATTCATGTAGTTGCCTAAAGGTAGCTTATGGTTGAGTGTTCTTGAGCCCTTAAGTCTTCATCTGCACCAGCTGTTTTTCCAGCTTGGATGGCACAGACTGAATTGTTTGAATTTTATGAAAGGATTTTAAAAACTGCATGCTAGTTACAAATAAGAATGCTTTTTCAAGCCAAAGACATGATATATGCTTGGAGTGACAGTACTTTAAGTCAGTCTTTGGAAATCTTCTCCACCCCTTCTCATTCTTTAGCAGGCAAAAACATGGAAACACTTAATTTCACATCCTTCTGACTCTGATTTCTGCTGCATATGAAAGTCTGTATATGCCCGGATTTTGAGAGGCTGAGACTGCCTGTTTTCTTACTCTAACAGTATGAAATACCTGGGCATACTCTTCACAATGGACCTGTGTATACTCGAGAGCTATTAGTCTGTCAAGAATGACAAAATTGATGCTGACTACTTGGTAGTTAAATGAAATATCCTATCTGAAAAATGGAATGGTGTTATAATCAGTGCACGTTTTGGTTTCCAACACAGGAATCTCTATATCGCCATTAGAGTTCATGTGAATCTGGTTGGTTTATTCCAGAGTCAGACATTTTTAAACTTCATGTCAGGTGTAAGTACAGTCTCTCAGAAACAGCTAGGAGAAAAACAGTTGTAGAGCCGCAGATGTTTTGCACTGTTGAAACTGCTTAAATTATTTAGTTGCTTGAATATTGTATGTAGGCTCAAATCAAGCAAACCCACAAGAGGAAAGAAGCATTAAAGCATTTCATTATAATTTCCAGCTTCCTTTTGAATTTGTTTCATACAGGCTGCTGCAGATCCAATGTCCTCCTCTGATGTACCAGAAGATGGCCCAAAGGAAACGTCAAGTGTATCGCAGAGTATCTGTATGTTTCTGGTTTGGCTGGGGAGGGTGTGTCATGTTGGAAGCACGTTAACCCAAATGTCCATGCCTTTTCCTTACCTAATAAGGATGGGGCTCTGTGCAAAAGGGCGATGCGAATGAGATCATGTTGGCTGAATCTGTTCGTGATTTGTAAAAAGGCCCAGCTGCATGAAGCGCATTTGAAAAGAGCGATGATGATCGTTTTGCTGCTTTCATGCTTTCAGAAGAGTGAATTGTTTTATTTAACAGATGCGCTCACCTACTGTTTTAAGTTCGGTATGTCAAAGATAGATAAGCACTCATCTGATTCCTTGTTTTGGCATCTTGTGTTACAATGTTGAATCAGTTGTAACAGATGGAACACCTTGCCCACTCCATCATAATGTAATTTTTTGATAGGAAGGCCATGCCTGCAGGATATGGGAATGGAAATATTTCAGCCAAAACTGTCTTGTGAAGACTGGGAGAAGTATCAGCCTTTACCTTTCAGTGAGGAGGATCAGATGATGACAGTCATTCCTCTCTAAGGAGGAGAAGAACAAATGCTTGTTAGGATTTGCTTTCTGTTTATTGATACATGGTTGTGATGTTAGTATATGCAATCCTCCTTTTTGAACAATGGGCACATTCAGGTTGTGCTTTCTGGCAAATAATAGGCTAAGAACCACCTTAGGGCAGATTGAGTGCAACCTGACTCTAATGCTAAAGTTGCTGAATAACCACAGCTTTGAGAAGAAACAATCATGGGAGCAAACTGAGCACAAAGTAAAGCTATGGGAAAAGCCTAAAGAAGAATTGAGGCCTAAAGAAGCAGATTAGTTTATGATTCTTTTTTTTTCCAGATTTAGAAGTTGGCTTCAAAAAAACAAACATTCCTCAGAATGTTTTTCTTGATTATATCCTTAATTGATAATGTCTGTTATTTTGCTGTTGTAAGAGCTTTTCTTTCACTTAGAACTGGACAGAATGACGTTTCGAATATATGTTTGAGGTGGAGGCTGGAAAAATTAACAGAATGGAAATCCTTTAAAGGTTACTGAATATGCAGAAACCACTTTCAGTTCAGGTAATCTGAGCCATAAATGATTGGAGGCAAGGAGATCTTTTGGAGAAAGCACCGTGCATGCTTTCCTGATTCTTATACTCCTCCTTAGATCCACTTTTGACTGCTCTAGTAGGCCATATATATGATTAGGTAGATTTTGGTCGACTAAATGGCTGCTTTGATGATGCTGAGAGCATTACAAGTGCAGTGGCTTTACCCCTTCCCCCTCTTTTTACAGTTGTGTCTTCCTCACTGCCTCCTTAGCATCACCATCTGCTTTGGCAGCTGATCAGACTGTACTGATTACAGCATGCCATGTTCTTGAGTATTAACAATGTAGCAGTGGACTGCTAAAATGCTAACTGAGAGGGATGTTGGAGGGTGGCTTTGATTCTAGTTTGGTTTTGACCTGCAGTCCTTTGAGAGAAATATTTATAGAACAGATCTGGGGCAGCAGGAGTAAAATAGAGTCATGCAAAGAGAGAGAATGTGTGGTAGGAGACTATTTTGTGTGTGTGTGTGTGTGTGTGTGATATCCCACTTGTAAAGTGCATGCTGACCTTTTTCTTTTGGGATTCTTGGCTTTGGACCACTTTAAGTCTCTGCTGACTTGTGCAACAGCTTGCCATGGAAACAAAAATCTATTTTCCTCCTTGATGGCTTGTTTGTTTGTTTGTTTGTTTTTTATAAGATCCGCTACAGCCTAAAGAAAACTCCTGCAAAGTTGCTGTATCTCCTGTTGGTGTAAAATTGAAGCTTCTCTATCTCAGTTGATGAGGCTTTCTGGCATTCCACAAGCAACAGTGGTGGAACTAATAGATCTTTCAGTTCTCTATGGCAAGCTTGATACAGATGGGCTGAATTCGTTTTATACCAGTATGGTCCTAGTTTGTTGTTGAAACGGTGGGAGAATAGTTGATTTCCTGACCCAACTGCCTATTAAGTTTTAATTTTCGATTGTATACAGATTTCTGGTGTGTTAGTCACACAGAAGGCTAACATTTATATTGGTAGGTATCCTACATGCTCCAGCATGTACCGGTTACTTTACGGAGCATACTCGTAGCACTATACATATGTTTCTATCATTTGTACAGATAAGATTCCAGAAAAGGAACGTTTTTGCTCTAGAAATGAAAAAATGCTTTTTTTTTTCTGATTTAGTATATACCTTTTCTAAGTATTCTTTGCTTCTCTGTCCGCCTCACCTGCCACACAGCTTCTCTTTCCCTTACTGAACTGCGTGGACAACCTGTCCCAGTGTCCACAGGGTAGGAAACCTGGACTGAGACCCATGTTTGGAGGCAGCCTCTCCAGTGGTGGCACTCTCAATGATGTAGCCTCAGAATTGAATGTAAGATTACAGTGGTAAATTGATGGCCTTTTAGCTCTACTCTGCTGTTCAGTGGCGACATTTTTGTTTTCTGTCTTTCTTACCTGCATTTCGTAATCATCTGTGCTTTTCTTTTTTCTTTGCAATTGCAGCTGATGCAGATGCATTTAAAATTCTTCTGGAGATGAAGATGAAGAAGAGGCAGAAAAAACCTGCCTTACCAAGCACTGTGACTGAGCTCGACACCGAGGATGGTTCTAAAGTGTATGTGGTTGGAACAGCCCACTTCAGTGACAGCAGCAAAAAGGATGTAGTGAAGGTAGTTTTGAACTGGAAACCTTTCAGCACTGTTTTGCTAATGTTGACTTATTAACAAAGTCACAAAGCAGCATGAAGTCCGATTCTGTTCTTTGCTGCAGCCTCTAGGTCCTGTTTTTCAAATGAGCTGTTGGAGGACTTGACAGCACAGTGGGATGAGCAAAGAGGCAGCCATGTTGTCTTAGTAATTTTTTTTAATGAAATACATTGCTCTCCAATCTCAAATATTTATTTGTCCTCTAAAGAACAAATGTAGACAGTCTTAGTCTTGGTGTTACTGTATGCCTACTGTGATGAGGATATGATGAGAGGATGCAAAGCCTTAGAACAGGAACTGCTGTTCTCGGCTTCTTTGTGCATGGGATGTGTAATACTGAGCTGTAAAGCCACACTGCCCATAACTTGAGAATGTAGTCCAAAATACAAATAGGTCAGAAACACTAGTGGAGTGGGAGCTATTTCATACTGGACTTTATGCAAAGCCTGCAGTTCAGAGTGGCTTTATTCTCTGGATCACAGGAGGGAAGGAATCTTGTACCAGAATCGTCAACTCTGGCTCTTAATAAAGCTTTTTTTTCTTTTTTAAGTCAGATTGCAAGTGATCACAGGCTGTGGGTAAAAGGGACTTTGCTAATGTGAAAGAAAGAAGCTGAACATCATGATTTTCTTTTGTTGTCCTTCTTCCTGTCCCTAAATATCCTGGGGCATTTCACTGTCATTTTCTTCATTTTTCTCAATAAATAGCTACTTTGGGAAGTCTTGCTTTCTCATTGTTATTTTGTTTGAAAGTGATTGCTGGAAT
This sequence comes from Pavo muticus, assembly GCA_016647715.1. NCBI lineage: Eukaryota > Metazoa > Chordata > Aves > Galliformes > Phasianidae > Pavo > Pavo muticus. The sequence goes on from JACDJE010000059.1 coordinate 1,202,585, forward strand.
GTGCTTTTAAGACCCTTTTCTCATGGAAGTATCAACATTGGCTATAATTCTGTTCAACCATTCCTAAACTGGTGTAAAAAATATACATCGTTCTTCTCTTTCAGACAATACAAGAAGTGCAGCCAGATGTGGTTGTGGTGGAACTCTGCCAGTACAGAGTTTCTATGTTAAAGATGGATGAAAAGACTTTACTAAAAGAAGCCAAAGAAATAAATCTGGAAAAACTTCAGCAAGCTATAAAGCAGGTATGATTCCCACAGTGAGAGTTAAAGACTGGACAAATTACTCTTGATACAAGTTACAACTAAAAAAGGTATTCCTGCTAGCTGGGGACTTAATGGTGTTTACCTAGGTGAGGATGCCATGGTGGTGGTAAGTTGTGGTATTTTGTTTTTAGCTGCAGTGCTGTGGGCTTCAGTTGCACTGCTGAATTGTATGGGCAGGTGTTGACCTCAGCAGGACTCTTCCTGTGTTTGACGGTTGACGGTTGTTCCACTTCCAGGACACAAGTACTTAATTGTAGTGTTCCACTAATCCCTTTAGATACGGTTACTATCCCTACAATCTGCATCTGTATTACAGCTACTGAAGGAGTGCTTACTTTTGCTATTGTCTGTAGTAGTCTACTCAGTTGCATTCCTCCTTTTTGGTAGGGTGGTAATTTTGTTGTTGTTGTTTTTGGTTATTTCCATTCCACTTTGTCTTCAGAGTAGCTGCTTATTGACTGTTGGCCTTGAAGAAGGCTGTCGAAAAAGCTGGGCAGATAAGAGTATATTACTATTCCAATTACTGCAAGTCTGGCAGTTTGCCACTGTTTTGGATGTGTAGGTGCATAACAAATGTCCTTTAGTTTTCAGTTTCTCCTTATTAGCTTGTATTTAAATAATTTTAGGCTAAGCCCAGTGAAACAGCACAAAGTTGATTTTGAAGTGATCATGGGATGTTTGAGTAGAATAGTAATTTTCGGGAAAGTCAGAAGCTTTTCCAGCATCCAGCTGGGTGAACAAATTCACAGACTTTGGTTGTGTGGTGCACACACGTTGTAGTTATGTACTGGAATGATTTTATTGATGTAATTGGGGAATTTCCAGGGTTGCATCCTTCACGGGAATACAAAGTGCATCCACGTAAAGTGTGTGAGTGGCTAAGGGCAAATCTATGGTGTCTTTGTGTGTGTCCACACACACAGTGTTTCACTGCAGTCTTTCTGACTCATACAGTTAGGTAATAATGTACCTTTCCTGTTTTCTTTATGTCCTATCAGAGGATAGAAGATTGCAAAACATCTGCGTATTGCGTGAGTTATTGCATCCATCCATCTATTTTAGGCAAGGTGGATTGTTTGGATGCGTGTGACCAAAATAATGCATCTTTACAACAGAGCAGCATAGTTGAGGATCTTTTGACCTGCTAAACAAGCACAGAAGCTGCCTTTGTTTTATAAAAATAAATTTAAAAAATTGTTTTATATCAAAGCTAAATGCAGCCATTTTTACTGTGTTAAGTTTTTCTCTTTTAAGAGGACATTGGAAAAGGACAATGAAAATAAAATGCCTTACATTGCGAAATAAATAGCATACAGAGAAGAAAATCCTTTGATGTCAATTCGTGTTGGCAGATTTGTTATCAGCAGTTCTTACCAGAACTGAAAGTGGTCCTCTGTATTCAGGCTATATTGGTTCCAAAATCAGAGAGTAACACAAGGATCGCTACTGTGACAGCTCAGCCTCTTTCCTCATGAGAAGTGATGCAAATAATAGTGTTCGGATGTTGTCCCTTTAAAGAATGTATTTCTCCATGTATGAGCTCAACCACAAAAAAAAATACCTCCCTTGTTTGATTCTGCTGCAGTGTGGGTTACATAGGGAACGCCAGGAAACAGTCCAACTGTCTTGTGCTTAATTAGTGTCTTTGGTTTTGCAGTAGGGGAAAAGCAATGAGCCAGTAAGTTGTTTTGCCTGCTTCAGTTGTCACCCCCCATTTCACAGTGATGGAACTGGCAAACGGGCCAGAAAGTTACAGAAAAAGTTAGAACTGCTCGTAACTTTCATCCTGGAGTATCAAATTAGAAAAATAATGCCATGTCTTTCTGTAGTGGCTCTAAAGCAGTGAAAATGGATTTTGTGCTTAATCTTTGAAGTTGGAAGCTGAGCAGTGTTAATGTGAAACTGTTGCACACTTGCAATGGATCCCTGGTATTCACAGCTTATCAAGCATCTGTTGTGGGTTTAAAAAACAATTCCTCCAGCTCCACCTTGAATTTCAAAACTCTTACGGTGGTTTACAGAGAACTGTCTGTTTGCTTTCCATTAAGTGCAGACTGAAATTTGGCTCAAGTGTGTGTTACCTGAACAATTGGCTTAAACCAAACTGGTAAGACTGGTTTGGTCATCTCTTCTCCTCAGCTTCATGTTTCTGCTGTCCCTTCTGTGTCCCTACCAGAGTTCACGTGGCCATGTGGCTGCCTGAATAGGGCATGCTTTTCAGCTGTGTTATGTCCCTGTGTTGCTCTCTTGTTGTCTGTCTGTTGCTCTCCTGTTGTTGTTGTCTCTAGTCCTGTCACAAAGAAGGAGGAGGGAAACTTTGGGAAGGGAAGAAGTGGGCTGGTGGCAGCAAAAGCAGAAAGGGGCTTGTTTTAACCTACTTTTTTGGGATGAATGTACCTGTGCAGGAATATACTGTAATGATTTTTATCATGCTTCTGGCCAATGAAAAAGCTGTTATTAAGCTGTGCAAAACAGCCCTTCATGCTTAGTTAGCCTACGGGATTTTCTGTTAAATAATAGATGCACTGTGAATTGGTAGGTGAAGGGTACCATGTGCATGGATCTGCACAGGCTGCATGCTCTGGTGCCTTGAAGGTTGGCCTCCAGTGCACCTGCAGCAGTAGTAAAACCAGTTCCAATCTCTACTGGCCTGGCTGTGTTTGTACAGGGTTACATCCATGGCATTTAGTGTCGTTTTGTTTTTTTTCCTTGAAGAAACCCAGGGCTAAAACACATGCTGCTTGTTTCTGCCTGCAGTTCTGCAGTTAGGGTGTTGGATCTGTAACTTCTGACACAGTCGGAGCAGCTGCAAGCTGCACTCCTTAGGCTGCATTCCCATACATAACGTAAGCACGGCTGTGCTGTCTGAAGGAAGAGTTGTCTGCTCCAGAAGACCTTGGCAGTTGCCAATAGTAGATGCGTGGAGAAGAGCTTGGGAACCTGTAGTCAGACCTTGCCTGGGCATTCATCTCTTCTGCCATCCTGTTTGCTGTCTCCATGCTAGCCATAGTATTACCTGTAGTCTTACCTTCATCACAGAAAGCTGGACAGGAGCCAGCAGTGTGCACATGCAACCCAGAAGGCCAACAGGATCCTGGGTTGCATCAACAGAGGGGTGGCCTGCAGGGAGAGGGAGGTGACTATCTGCCATTACTGTGCTCTTGTGAGGCCCCATCTGGAGTATTGTGTCAAGCCTGGGGCCCCCAGTACAGGAGGGATGTGGAAATGTTTAAATGGGTCCAGAGGAGGGCCACTAAGATGATCAAAGGGCTGGAGCACCTCTCCTGTGAAGAAAGATTGAGGGAGCTGGGCTTATAGAGCTTGGAGAAGAAAAAACTCTGGAGAGAGACCTCACTGTGGCCTTCCAGTATTTGAAGGGAACTTATGAACAGGAGGGGGTCCTACTTTTTACATGATCTGATAGTGATAGGTGAGGGGGAAGAGTGGCTTTAAATTAAAAGAGGGGAGATCTAGATAGGTGCTAGGAAGAAATTCTTTACTCAGAGGGCGGTGAGGCACTGTCACAGCTGCCCAGAGAAGCTGTGGGTGCCCCATCCCTGGAGGCGTTCAAGGCCAGGCTGGATGGAGCCCTGGGCAGCCTGAGTTGGTGGGTGGCAGCCTGCCCACAGTGTGGATATTGGAACTAGGGCGTCTTTAAGGTCCCCTCCAACCTAAGCCATTCTATGATCACTCATCCATTCCCAAGCCTCATGAGAAGAGATTAAGCACACTACATACTCATGTGTTTGGCGTAGCTCCACATCCCTCTGCCTGAGCAGTTGAATTTCTTTGCAGATACGCTTCACTTTATGTTTATAGCTCTGAAGTGGGTGTCAGACCCTCAGGATTTAATGCTCTGTTGTGGTCATCTTTCCCTTATCTGACATGGAATAATCTGGTATTGCTAACAAACTCTTAGTGTTTTGTTCCTATCATTATTCCTGCATTTTGCTCTTTATCCCCACACCTTCTGGCTGCCCAGTTGCTGCTGGTTGGTGCTACACACTGCTGCTTGTCACCTTTTATGTGACAGGCACCTCTGTGATACTGAGCAGATGTGGCAGGCTCTGAGTTCCATGCACATGAGGAGCAGAAATGACTCAGATACTTCAGAGGTGCATCCCTTTGTTATCCAGCAGGGCAAATCTTTCCGTCACTGTGTAAAAATAAATATATCAATCGAATTCTAAATTGGATTCTAAATTCTAAAGGCTGGATGAGCCCACAGATGACCTAAGTTTGCATTATCTTAGTTTTCTTTGTGGGTTATCTTCCTGAACTTCTGGAAACCCTTGTCTCTGTGGCTGTTGAACTCAGTCTCAGATGCTGACTCCTTTTCACTGCCTTTTTTCTTCCTTGTCTCTCCCCAGCAGCCCGGTGTCCTGTCTTTCTGCTTGGCATATTCATATGATGACAGCTGTATGTCAGTTGGTTGTTCCTGTAACATGCCTTGCTTGCTGGTTGGTAGCTTGATGAAGCAGACACGCAGCTAGCTTTGACAGTTGCTGCTCCCTTCTCTTCTGCCAGTCCTTAGTGACTCTAATCTGCATACCTGCAGAAACTGCCTGTGGCCCTGGGAGAGATTGTGCAGGCATCAAAGCTGGCACTGGGCGGGTCGCTTGAATGTCTCCATGGGAGCAAGCGGGGGAGACCAGGATTTCCCCAGTAACTTTGAGCAGCCCTATCAACTCTGTCCCATGTAACCTCACCTTCAGTCATGTGAAGCTGCTGATACAGTGGGAAAGCTAACCTTTGGTGAGGTAGAGGGGAATGCCCCTTTTGGTAGTATGGGATGATGCCAGATTGAAGGAGATGCATAACTAGGTGACAGACTACTCTTGGAGACAGATAGCACTCAGTCAATGGGTCTTTGTCATAAGAACAAGTGGTGCAGGACAGCCAGAGCTGGACGGAAGAGCTCTGAATGGGTTTGCAGTGATGTTTTCATCTCTGTTTGAAGAGCTGGGAAGGGAAATTTTGCTTAAATGTATGTAGCAGATTGTTCTCTTCTTCAGTGAAGAAGTCTGCATTGTTAAGTGTCTGTTTTAAAAAGTAATAAAATTCTTTGTGCAAGGAGGGGCCTTCAGTATGCTTGTAAATGGGAGGGAGTCAGACCCAAGGTTTTCCTTCTAAGGTCTCATGTGCTGAAGTCATGCACGTCAAATTCTTGCACAACCTTGAATTCTCTGTTTCTGCAGCTGTTAGCCTAACTGGTGCCCAGTCCAGTGCTTCACTGGGATCATGGGAGTATTTATGACTAGACCACTAGCTATTTCTTTTAAGCATCTCCATAACATGATTGTAAATTCAATTGAACGTACTTCTATGTTCCCTTTTTTTTTGTAACCAAATCAAGAAATAAAAGTACAGTATGTATGGTAGAACAGCTCATACACCATCAGTCAGGTAAAATAAATAGAGACAAATAAATCTGGCTACTCCCCTGTCTTTTCCTGTCATCCTTTTTTGTTGTTGAAAGTGAGGATAGAGACTGCACACCACTGAAAAAGCCTCTTTACAAATGATAGAAGCTGAAACAAAAGAGCTGCATTCATCAGGGAATTAGCTCCAAAAAGTATCTTCGGTATCCCTTCTTCACTAAGATATTTAATGTTTCTTCATGACTGTGAGTGGTGCATTCTACTGTGAGAAATCCACACAGTATGTTGGCATTTCTTTTTAACATTTTTCTTCTTTTCCACCAGAATGGAGTCATGTCCGGACTGATGCAAATGCTGCTTCTGAAAGTGTCTGCTCACATCACAGAACAGCTGGGGATGGCCCCAGGAGGGGAATTCAGAGAGGCTTTCAAAGAGGTGCGATCATGAAATAGTTTTTCTGAGGTCAAATTACTGGCCTTTTGCTTCCAGTGTCAGTAAATAAAGGCATTGGTTAGAAAGGGGCACTCTGGCCATATTTTTGTTGAAGTGGTAAAAACCATATTTGGCTTAAAAAATACAAACATTCATAGCCCTAAATGACACGAAAGCAACTCCCAAAAGGCTTTAGGTGGTATTTTTGATGGTATTTGTTTCAGCTTATTTTGTTCCTGTTTGAATAACTGTTTTTGAATTTTGGATGTAGGTCCTGGTCATATTGGTGGTGGTGTCAGGATTTCAGCCTATGGAAACAAATCTGTCAGGATGAATTAGAGTTAGCTCGGTCTCCTCTTCTGCTGTGGTTGTTTGAGATTGTTAAACAGATATGCTTAGAATTTCTAGATAATTTTGTCTAACTGTTCTGTACTAAAATGTGTCAGCCTCAGTTACAGCAAAGTCTCACCTGGCATTGCCTTCTGGTATCTTGCATCAGTTTTTGTTTCATGAGCTCCTTCTGGAATGCGTTTTATCATGACAGACCAATAGGTTTGTGATCCTGACAAAATCCTGATTAAAAGCAAAACAACCAAAGTCATTTTCCCCTGGATTTTATTCAGACCTGGGAAGATACTGAGCCATATCTGTTTATCTTAAGCAGTTCTAAGCAGGAGCTTTCTATCTAGGTGAAATGAAATTAAAGGTGGCCTTATGACACAATGTTTTGTACTCCTGTAGGAAGTTGTATACCGAAAATTTTGTTTTCTGCGTGGCCAAAATATTTCTTGCTGTCTAACTGTGACAGTACTTGCTCTCTTTTTTGTTGTTGTTGTTAAAATAACTTAAATCACATAATAAATAAACAAACAGTATCTTAATAGTGCTGTACAGTATGTGTTGACTAGTGATTTGTATCTTCTCTTCCAGGCTAGTAAGGTACCTTTCTGTAAATTTCATCTTGGAGACAGACCCATCCCTGTTACGTTTAAGAGGGCGATTGCTGCACTTTCTTTCTGGCAAAAAGTCAAGCTTGCCTGGGGCCTTTGCTTCTTATCTGACCCAATCAGGTATGAATAAACATCCCATATGTTTAGCAGTGAATTGTTCATCTCTTCTGTGTGGTAGGAGCCTGAAGTTCTCGGCCTCAGCCTGATGTGGTGAAACCTCACAGTAGTGAGAGAGAGAAATATACAAACTGTCCTTGAATAATTCATGTTTTTAAAAAGAAAGCTGGCTATCCTGCTACATTAGTCTGTATAATATTTGATTTCTGTATTTTGATTAATTCTAGGTCGTTGACCACTTAAAAGCATTTACTTCTATGCTGAAAATAAAATCTTTCTCAGTACTGCTGTGTTAATATTATAAATGAAAGAGAGTAAAGCCTCATGATGATGATCTCATTCAGATTTCCAAAGGACTTGGGCCTGCTGTACTAAGTCATGTGTACATCAAAGCAGCCTGAGGACTGCATCTACATCATCTGCTGTCTGAGCAGATGTTGGGAACAAGAGAAAACATTTGAAATCTCAACAGTGTGTCAAACTCTTAATGACCATGGCCTTTACGAGGGGATGCTGTTAGGTTACTGTCTTACAGTAATATTTCTCAGACTATTCCCATGCTCAGTTTGGTTTCCTGTGCCCTTTAAAGAAACCACTGTGCCAAGTTTGCTTCCTCTTTGCTTCTGGACACCAGTAGGTGTGAGAACTTGCTTGAACTGGGTGACAGCACGCCCAGCTGTCATCCTGAGTTCCATCTGCTCCTACCAGACTTGCCGTGGTGGGAGGCTTGCCAGAAGCAGGTTTGCAGTGCGTGTGGACCCTGAATCTCTGTGCCTCTCGTACTCTGTAACCAGAACTCTGCACACCTCATTGAAGTGATTGATGTCAGTTCTTTCAGGCACTTGAAATCGGGCCAGGGCTGGAGCTAGCAGGGGCAGCCAAGCCTTGCTTCTCAGTTTACTGAGTACCATTTACTAAATTGTTACGTAAACACTTAGTACTTCAGCTGTAGAATGTTTTTCCTGCTTTCAGTCCATTAACTACAGTTCATGTGCAAAGTTTTGTTACTTATGAATCTCGTACCAATATGAAACTGTTCCCAGTTTCTGGGGGGAGCTGGAGGGTGTGTTTCTCAGCAAATTCTCACATTCATGCTGATGTGATTTTTTGGTTTTCAACTGAAATGTTAAGATTACTTAACTTATCTTCATTAACGCAATAACATTATAAGTGTTGTCTTACAATTGATTGTGCTACGTCAATGTTTTAAAAATAACATGGGTAGGAATTGAAAAGGAAAGGTGGGTGTAATTAAGAAGCTGTTGGGGCAGGTGCAGCATAGATGAGCTCACTTACTCATCAGTGTGAGATTCTACTGAAAATGGGGTAATAACTCAAAATCAGGTTTGTCAGTCTGTTTGCATGATCTGTTGAAAACTACCAATGCCTTTTTTTGGTTGTCTGCCTTTTGAAGCATCCTTTTGATGTCGAACTTCAGAAAGTAAATAAATAAAAATTTTGGCATCATTCTCCAGCAGGCAGTGGTGCAAAGCTAGATGACTTTGTTGCCAGCCTGTGCCTATACTGTGCTGTGCTGTGGCTGCAAACAGAAGGTTGGCAGCACCTATTTTAAAAAAAAATAATAATACAAGAACTCATTAAATTTGCTCCTGCAGTTCTTATTTATTTCCTGCCCATTTCTGTTCTTCCACTCGGGGAACTGATTAATAACTCACTGCCCTGCTGAAGACCTGTGATTGACACAAGCACTGCAGAATCCTTTCCACCTTTGCAGACTGTGCCTGGCAGCGTGCTATTTTGTTCCTTAAATAGAGCCTTCATGCGTTCAGTGATCAGATCTGCTCCTCAGGAGTGCTCTGTTGCCTTTTTTTAGGCTGAGTATACAGTAAAAGTGGGGCACTGTGATAACTTTTTCCTTTGAAGCCCTGGTGCTTTTCTGCAGTTGCCAGCCTTTACGCTGTGAAAGGTGAATCTTTGAGCTGCCTAAAGGCAAGTGACCTCTGCTTTGCCTTTCTCTCACTGTGGAGGCATTGTTAAGAATGCAGTTTTTCAGGCTTATGCAGGCTGTTCCTCTTTTTGAGAGGAGAGCTGTCTTTGTGGGTTTATGTGAATAACATATATAGCGCTTGATTGTTTTTGTTCATTGGTTTTTCTGCACTGGACTTTAGAAGTGTAACGTAGATACTGAGAAAACATTACCTTTCTTTCAGTAAAGATGATGTGGAAAAATGCAAACAGAAGGATTTACTGGAGCAGATGATGGCAGAGATGATTGGTGAATTTCCTGATCTTCATCGAACAATCGTCTCGGAACGAGATATTTACTTGACCTACATGCTGAAGCAAGCAGCAAAGCAGATAGAACTACCTCGGGCTTCAGAAAGTAATTGTTTTAAAGTAGATACCTTCACCAGTGTGTTCTTTGTGTGCTATTACAAATCTCAGTTCTTTGTGGGAAAACTGTGGTGTCGTGTGTGTTTATCCAAGACAGATGCTGCATATCGCAGAAGATTACAGCGCTTGAAAAGTTATGGGGCATATGACTCCCCTACTGCAGCCTCCTATAGAAGAAATCTCACAGAGCAATAGACTACTAATTATGATTCTTTTCTCACTGTGCTATTTAAACCTGCAAAATACTGGTTAGTCTGACAGCTTCTTCAAAAGGCAGGCATCTGGCATTACAGCTCAGCATGGGACAGTCTAGACATGCGTCGCCTGTCTCACTATCTCACCAAATTCATTGTCACCCATAGCTGCTCAGGCACAGATTTCCTGCTGAACTAATTACTTCTAATTTTCAGTATTCATCTCGCTTTGCTTATTATAAATTGGGCTCCTGGGAACCCTGGTGATACGCAACAAGTATGAACTCCGTGTGTTTCAGCAAGGCATAGGCATACAGAATATTTCTCCAGCCTTCAGAAGTATTTTACTGCCGAGTGCAATCTGCATCGCCTTTGTTCATGTAGAGAAATGTATGTGTGTATATATATATATATATGCACTCATGCGTACTGAAGCAGGGGTTACCTTTTTTTTTTTTTTTACAGTCTTGTTTATAACTGCTTCAGTGCAGACCTCTGACACTGTCTCCTAATTGTAAAAATAGTGAAGGAATTGCACTTCTTGCATTTTCCTTGTCTAGTATTACTTCAGTGTTGACTTGGTGAAGCTTCACCAGAAACATATTGTTAGTGCAGGTGATGTGATCAAAGGAGGCATAGAATCATCAAGGTTGGAAAAGACCTCTAAGATCATCTAGTCCAACCATCCATGCATGCATTCAGTTAAAGAAGCAGACTAAAAAGTAAGTTTCATTGTTATTCTTTGCTGGATCATAAGCCACAAAGAAGAATTGTGTAGTGAGTCCTCTGCTTCTTGTTGTTGTTCTTTTTTCCTTTCTTTAAATCTACCTTAAGAGCAGAATTTGTGAATCACAGGTTCACTGAATGCCTGGGAAACTGGAGGGGTTTTACATGCATTACAGAGGATTTAAAATAAAAGATGGAACTGCATAAGACAAGAATGTGAATGCATCCCCTGACTGACAGTCCTCTGCTGCAGTATTTTAGTAAACGAGACAGTGCCAAAGGTTATTTTGTTAAGCTGCATGTCACTATTATTATTACTTGGACGTTTTTCTCATGTTGTTCTCGTGACACATTACCAATTTTTCCAGTGGGGGAGAGGTAATCCAAAAACTTATGGGATGAAAGCATCAGTTTCTCCTGAGTGTTGAGAAAGCTGGCTGGGAGGTGGGAGGTGAGGGTGAGAGCTGCCCTGTGTTGTGGCGGAGGGGTGACCAGCTACCTGGCTGCTGCACACTAACAGCACAGGTTTTGCTGTACTTGCTGAGGCCAGGTCTGTAACAGCGAGCTTAACAGGGTCAGGTCTGATCTCAGGCCCTGTTCTCTGGCTGTCCGTGTCTGCCAGCCTGTGCCTTTGCATTACTGGGATTTATGCCAGCTGTCCAAAGCTGTGAGCAAAGCTCTGCTTGGGAGAGAGCGAAGACCAGGGCTGTTCCCCATAAGCAGCACAGAAACATGACTCACACAGGGTAGGGAAGAGATGGATTTAGAGGCTCAGCAGAGCTTGTATCTGGAGGCTGGAGTGTGAGCCTTGGCCATTTCTGTTTACTGGAACAAACATCTCCTGACAGTAAGAAGTTATGCTAAATTTTGAGGAAAAAAAAAGAGGAAGAAAAACAACAAATTAAAAACAATGCAAGGCAGTGGGTGAGACGTGGAATGTGTGTAATATCTGATGTGTAGTAACGAGTCTCTGCTTCTTAGAAAATGCTGTCTTGTAATCTTGCACGTTACCTGTTCATTTATAGCTTGAAACTGGTTCTTCTACAAATGCGTTCCTTTGTTTCCATCTCTTCTCTAGATGAACCTAGGAAATACATCCCTGCTGTTGTAGTTGGTGTGGTTGGGATGGGTCATGTACCTGGAATTGAAAAGAACTGGAACTCTGACTTAAACATTCAGGAAATAATGAGGTAAGCCGTCCTTCCCCATGTCTTGCCATAGCAGCTTCACTTGCTCAAAGTCAGCAATGACTGGTTGCTTTGGAGGCTTCTTGGTCTTTTGTCACAGCTTAAAGAAATGCCACTGCTGTAACTGCTGCCCTCTCAGCTCTCTGACTTGCTGTGCCAACTGCGTACAGCAAAGGAACGGAACTGCCGAAGGAAAAAATTAACAACAAAAAATGGTGGTATATTGAGGGAAGGCGAGGTGAGAAAATGCCTTTGTCGGGAGAAAAAAGTCTGTCAATCCATACCAAAGGTTTTTCAAGTGAAAATTCAAATGTGGTCTGTAGAAGGTGACAAAAATAGGCTTCCGGCCTAGCGTACTTCAGTGCGGGCTGATATAAGCCACAGATTTTCACTCCAGTGTAACTGCTAAAATAGGTGTATGTGCTTTATAAAAGAAGAAACTGCTCAGACTGGATCCTGTAAAGCCACAGAGGCTGGGATTTAAGAAATGTATAAGGGATTACAGCGTGACCTGGTAGTATGGGTAGGGCCTGCAGTGCTTTAGGACAATGAGTGGAAGAGTTACCAGTATCTTTCCTAAGAGCTGAGCATTGCGTTAACTTCACTTTTTTAAACAATATAAAGCAAATTGCATTGGAAGGATTACCATACTAAGATTCTTCTCATTGAAATCTTTTTCCATTCGTGCTGCTGCGCTGCAGTTGCAGAGCAGTTACATCTTTGTGTTAGTGATTGCCGTCTACCAAAAAGGAGGAGTTCTCAACGTTTCTACATGTTAGTTTTTATGTGTTACAAAGTGACCTTGGAAGTCATCTGAATCAAAACATGCACGTTTCTCAGTTGCCCAATTTTTGGGTTCTTACACTGAACCTGACTATATATTCTCTTAATATGCATGATCTCACCAGTAGTAACTTTGCCCCAATTTAAGCAAAGGGATGTGAACTCAGTTCAGCTGTATCCTAATGCTAGCACATGGTTAGTGTGTCCATCATGTTTTTGTACTGCTGATTGTTTCTGCTGGTTGTTTTCTTATAGAAACATTTTCTTGATAGAAACAAACAAAAGCTTGGGGCTGGTTTGAAACAGCAGAGCCCTGTCACTGGGAGCATGGTTTGAGTAGCAATGTATGCTGGCTATAGGAGCAGGGCCAGCTGAGGAACCACAGAGCCTGTGGCTCTGTGTGTGTGTTTTCAAAGCCATAATATTAACTGTTTGCTCAACACATCGAGTTAATAAGGGGGACTGAAGGCAGGGGTGGTGCTGGTGTGCCTGTTGTCTTCCAGCCTTCTGGTCGGGTGCCCAGATTTCCTCCATTAGTCCGAATGACAGTGAGCTGCGTGTGTGGGTGTTGGGCTTGTGCCAGTGTCCTCTGCATCTTCTCGTCTTTGGCTCTGCAGGGAAATGCACAGTAGCCTTATAAACGGTTCTCCAGTATTGGCTTCTGGTGTTCTTAAGAATTCTTGGCTGTTTTCTTAGCGATGGGCAAATGAAGGTCCACAGCTATTAGAAGGAGCACCTTACGTAGGTGGGAATGGCTTTTAATAATATTATTACTCATAAAGGCAGTAAATAATCTGGATGTAGTGTTTAAACATGAAAATGTTCCTTGCTCATTCATGACACATCTGTTCCCTGAAAGTCTCCTGCCCGGAGAGGAGGAGCAGTCCTTGTTTTGGCAAGAAGCTGCCTGTCCGTTCCAGCTCTGCAGATGTTCACCACTGTTTTATGTCTCTCTTGCCGCAGTGTGCCTCCTCCATCAGCTTCAAGTAAGATTTTCAAGTTTGTCATAAAAGCAACGGTTTTTGGACTGATGGGCTACGGCTGCTACCGAATAGGTCAAAGGACGGTTCAGTTTATTCTCTCGATGCCAGCAGCACAGAGCTATCTTCAGAAGCTGACAGAAATAAGGTCTCAGCATTGAACGCAAGTGGAGGCACAGCATGAAGAAAGTGGCTGAAAAGGGCGATGGAGGCAACAAACGTGAACCGGATTGAAAGAAGAAGGAAATGAGGATTCTGCTCAGAGGCGATGGGTGCGGAGCAAAGCTGAATTGCTGTATAATAAAAGATTTGATACTGAACTTACACCAGCTATGATCTGATGAGTAAGTTTGATTCCTGGTGCGTTGCATGAAACCACGTGATTCCAGATTGAGGCAAATGTAATATGTACGCAAATATATATTATATATATCTGTACGGTGTGTGCATATATAATATATATTAATGATGATGTAGTACAGACAGCTTAAAGAGTGTATGCTCGTGACCTTTTTTCCAGAAGAACAGAACACCAAGTAACCAAACTGGCTGCGTCTGCTGCGAAATTCAGGGACACTTGCTGGAGTGATTTATTTTCTTTCCTCGGGTATAATAATACCTAGCGGTCATTTCTGGTGCCAGGCACTTTTACACGTAATTCAGAAGGGCGTCTTCTCAATGTGTGTTTTATACTTCAAAACATTTAGGCTTTTTAAAGACTTGAAAGCTTTCCAAAAATGTCAGAACTGTACAGGCTGCCGTATGTTCACCGCTCGGATTTTTTACAAGCCTTACTGAAGAAAGGAAACGCTGCCTTTAGATTGCATCCCTCCTTACCACCACCGGTTGAATTATCTTCTGCATAGAGAAGGTAGAGCCACGCCATCAGAATGCATTTTGTGTCAGATGTTTACAGGACACTCTGTTCCTTTAGATTAGGTTATTTAAACTGTATTGTTTAGCCAAATCCTGCTGGATTCAGTATTGTAAATTTGAGACTAGAACTACTGTACAGGTTTTGTTTCTCGGACCTTTCGTTATCGGGACAAGAAGTCTGGAATTGATCGTACCTACTCCTCATTTTTGATACATGAAAGTATTTTATTTATCAATGTAATTTCTCAGTGGATGAATATTTTAATCTATTTAATAGAAAAGCAGTGTTCAACTTAGTTTTTCAAACTAGCGATGGCATTTTATTTGGGTTACCTGCTATTTATACATAGAATAATGGGTACTTCAGACTGCTGTGATTTTTAAGATTTTCCAGAACAGCCATCTGTCACCCATCTCTTTTATTTTATCTTTTAGGCTGATGTGTAATAGGAGGTTTTGGCACCCTTTATACGGGATTTTCGATGATTGTAAAGTGCCCTCTGCAATCGGCTGCTCCCAGTTCCGCAGCGCAGACAGCTTTGATTGGCGTATCAGAGTTTTAACCTGATGTATTCGAACGGAAGAGTCCCATTTGCTCCTCAGGCTCATGTACAGTAGCTCATTGATTAAAGTGGGGTTTTTGTTTTTACTGATTTCTTTCGGGACTGGAAGATGAGAACCAGTGTGTGAGGCAAGAGGAGGAAAACATCACGTTGTGCTTGGTGTTTCCTTGCTGCTTTCACTTGCTTCAATAAAATCAATGGACTGCTCTCAGCAGGGTCAGTGTCCAGAGCCTTGTGCTGGAGGTCGTCCCACGCCGCCTATTGGTAGCTGGAAGCATTGTATGTGTACCTCCCAGGCCCTGCTCTGTGATGGCAGTGGCTTTGCTGGGAGCTGGTCTGTCCATGCAGCCTGATGCTCTTCTGCCTCACACTCTGCAAATGTTGTGTGTCCCTCTGCAGCACATAACTGAAGTGCGTGTTTGTCTTTAAACTTATGAAATCGAACCCAGTCCTGCAGAGCACTTAAGACAACGCATGGTGCATTTCTGGATCTGGGCCTTAGAGCTGTGCAGGGAATAAACCTGAGCAAATGAGAATGGTAGAGAGTCACGCTTTGTGAGATGTGATGGTGATACAGAGTAGGATGGAGTCAGGTCCTTCCCGTTTTCCATCGGTCAGTGCTTGAGGAACCCCCAGCCGACTCTAGCGAGACTGAAAGCTGCATAGATGAACTCTATAGAAGACTGGAGTGACTGCCTCCATTCTGCTTCCTGACTTTGGTGAAGGTTTAATGAATTGTTTACAGTTAAGCAGTCCTATTTGAATAATTCTATTCCATGTTACATACATTATTAAGAGATGAAAGCAGAAGCTTGAGCTCCTTCTCCTGGCTCTCCTGACATACCAAAAGATTGTCGTTGTTTTGTTGCTTTTTTGTTTTGTTTTCAATTTGGTTTTGTTTGGGTTATTTTTATTTTGAGGTCTTTTTAGCTGTTAGAGTTCAAAATATATCGATTCTGGATGTCTTGCTTTAAGATACCTGTGGATTTTTAAGGTATCTGCAGATATTGTGAAAGCTCTGTAGATCTTTGATATCTGTGCTCAGGTAATTTTACACAAAGGAAAACAAATCTAAGGTAGGTTTTAGACACGAGCCTTAAACTCGGGTGGGACTAATGCTAGACAGTTGTCACGGAGCATTCTTGCAGACTTGACATCGTATGCTTTTTAGCCAGAAGTGTAAGCTGTCCGTTTGTTACTCAGTCATTATCAGCAGTTACTATCTTGAGTCTTTGTTTCGCTATTTCTTCTTTCTTTTTAAACGTATCATCAGCAGATATGAAGGAGGCTGTCTGGGGACAGAACTTGCAGTTTCTTCCCACTGTTGCAAACTGGCAGAGGTCGTACGTATGCGCTGTTTGCTCAGTGGCACTCGAAAGCCCGATGGATTTGCAGAACTGTCAGTCCTATGAATCCAAACACGACTGCTCAGTGTTGTGTATCCGATGTGTTGTTCTGTCTGTGTAACAATCAGTGTTTTAGGTCCATTCTTTTCTGTTCTAGTCAGTCCTCTCAGTGTTAGAGCATCCTGTAAAACTTAACTCTGTTGAACTGTCCCAGCCCTGCCTCAGCCTTACAAAGCCATACTGTATTTTTTTGGTGACATGTACATCTGTTTCATGCCTTTGTACATGTAATGTAATTCGAAGTATTTTTAACAATGTGTGCCTTTACTCTAAAGTGATTTAAAGCAAACAGCAGTATGTTCTATGATATAAAAAATAAAATATTTTAGCCACCGTTTCTGTTGAAGGCATTTATTTTCCACGTTAATCCGTATTTTTGAGAACAAACACTGGTTAGGTAGGTCCGGTACGCAGCAGTTTGACGATCCAGCACGTTCTTCTGAGTAAGAGCTGCAGTTGGAGCAAACGCCTCCCACTGAGGGGCATCTGGCTTCCATGATGGAGTACAAAAACCAGTTTTTCTGCCTCCTGCACGTTTCCATTTGAGGAAAGGATGCATTTCCCTCTCCTACTGAACACGTGGAGACTAACTTCCCAATGGAAGAAGCATCTAAATTGAGAGTCCACAATTAGGTACAATGAGTGGTTTTTTTACTTGCTAGTCTCATTGCTTTTCTTCTAACTTCTGCAGTGCCTGGTTGTGCCAGGAGCTGACAGCCTCAGTCCCAGCCCAGCAAGGTGCTAGAGCACCTGAAATCAGGCACAAACAGTCCCTCCTGCTTACAGGGCTGTTCTCTGCATGGGAATTGAAGACTACGTGGAAAAGGTGTTGAGTTGGTAGCAAAACATTTAATCATCTTCTGCAATTGAGCCAGGTATGACCATTTCTTCAAAAGGGGGAGGGGGAACTGTTACTAGAAAGACCCTGGTTTTGTGCTGTAAACAAGTAGGTAGCCAAGTGGACAGCCACCACTTGTCAGTCAGCACTCCGTGCCTCTTGGTTAAGTGTGCAAAGCAAAGGTGTCCATATGCACTTATGTAGTCCTTGATTCAGCAGGAGCCTCCAATGCTTTGAGCTGTGGTTTGTCTTAAATTGTGAAGTGCTGCTGAGAGTGGCAGCTGCTGTGTGACAGCAGTGCTCCATCAGCCAGCTGGCCAAGGCTGTGTTTATAATGCATTCTTTTCTGTACTCAACCAACTTAGAAAGCTGATTTAGCAGTGAGCTAATAGTGCCTGGATGTCCCCCTGCAAGCTGCTCCTGTCTGTGTGCTTTGAGAAACATCTAAGAAGCTCTGACTGGGAAACATTTCCAGTTATCCCTGGGTGCCACGCAGAAGTAGGAGCTACGCATGGAAAGAAACACTGTTGCCTGTGAAACTCAGAGGCCTGGTGTACACATTTTCCTGTTTCTAAGACTTTAGACTTGAGTGTTCTCAGAGTGACTTTATTGTGAGACGGGAGCTTTATTTTTTAGTATTTGTAAGAGCAGGGTTACTTTTCCAGCTGTGAGTGATGGACCGAACTCAGTGCGATGCTGAATGCTTTTGCAGTGTGTGTTGGAGCTTTGCAGCGTGTGTTGAAATGTGCACTGAAAAGGTCAACCACATACCACAGTGAGCTCAGAACAGCTGACGTCAGTCTGGTGCCTGCTCAGGTGGAAAAAGGCAACCCCATTTTTATTTATATTCCCCCAGTAGCAGCAGGCATCCACCAGCAGCTCTTCTTTTGTCAGGCTGGGGGATGGGGGATGGGGGGTGGGTGAAGCAGCTGTTCTGCACAGCACTCCTGGGAGATGCAGATGGGTTCCTCTAATTATCCCTTTGGCTGCTGCTTGTCTTCCGCGTGCTGCAGTCTTCTCTGGGGAGAGCTCTGGGGAGAGGATGCAGGCAAAGAGGGGGCTGCCATTGTCCCTACTCCCCAGTAGAGAAAGGGGTGGCAGCTTTGGGGGGGGGGAGGGAGGATGGGAGGAGGTGCTCTTTTCCATGGTAAGACCTTCCCCTCAGGCTCTGCTCTGGCTTCTCAGGTAGCTTTGAGCCAGGGACTGCTGTGCAGCTACCCCAGGGGACACTTGAGGTTTTGTCCATCCTTTGCAGTACTGCCCTTGGGCAGCTCTAGTGAGGCTGTTCTGAGGGGAAAAGTGCATGCTTCCACTTTCATGTGTGGCATCCAAAATATGTGGTGCTTATGCATCGGGACTGGTGCATGACATGGAGGAATAAAAGAAAAAAAAAAAAGCTTTGTTTGTAGCATTATTTCAGTTTACTTAGGCTGCATCCCCTCCAAAGCAGTATTCTGGTAACACATGCCTGCTTTTGGCTACAAAGCTGATTTTGCAAACTAGGCAAAGGAATGTAGGGTGCCATTTTCATGAGAGTGTGCTGGTTATTAACACACTGTGTCCCTGCAGCCAGTGAGGGTCCCACCTGCCAGCTCCAGCAGGGGGTCAGAACCTCTGCCATTTGCCATGGAAGGAGTGCTGAGGGTTTCTATGTGCTGCCAGTCAGTGTGCTCTGATTCAACTGGAAAGAAAGTACAAGTAATAGTTCAGTGCCACCTACCGACTGCACAAGGTTTGCCTTTGAATATTAGCGAGGGTGAACCTGAGGATATTCTTCAGAGAAGGTTAAGTGCATGAACCTTGGAGAGAGCTGGGTTTTGCCCATCACCAACAGCGTGCCCAGCATTAGCTACAGCAGTGCAACAGAGGAGCACCCTGAACAGCAACTGGTGTGCAAAAACTGTGATTATTTTTCCATGAAGTACCTTAGAGGCAAATACAGGATTACATTGCTAGAGAATCGCTCTTCTCTTGCTCTCCTTGAAGTTACTATTCTCTATAAAGCTGCTATAACTATTGCTGAGGGACTGCTGTTCTCTGAAGGCAGCTGGAGACTCTTTCTCACCAAAAACCACATGTGCTGTGCCCACCCTGCCAGGCTCCTGGTGCCCCTCTAACATGAGACGGAATAGGAGTGCTTTGGGGACCCACAGGAGCCTGAATGGTTTCTCTGTTTGGGGAATCTCAGCCTCATTGCTCTACTCTGAGGGATTTCTGCACACAGGCACACTAATGACAGCACTGCTGGACATGTGGCATCCAGGCCTTGCTGCCCTACACGTGCTCCCTGGGACACCCAGATACACTGGAGGAAGGCTTGTGGCACACAGCACTTCTGCAGCACAGGCCACACTCACAGCTTGCGACTGTGCCAAGCTTTGGCTCTCCCTTGTCAGAGCAATTACGCAAAACATACTTGAGGCAAACTGTTTATTGACTGATGAACACTACAAGGAAAGTGGGAAAATGGAAAAGTAATAATCTTAAGTAACACACCAGTGACTCAGTGATATGATTACACAGAGCACTACGCACAGCAGGAAGCTCTGAGCAGATCTCAGATCCATGCAGTCACACACACACCTCCAGCACCGAGTGCTGGGAATAGGTTTCTACAGAACTCTGATTTAGCAGCAGTTTATGAACTAATAATACCTTTAAGATAAACCACAAGATTATTTGATTCTCAGTAGCACTTAATCAGCAGTTAATTATTAGCCAACTTAACACAAAGATTCAATAGAACATACTACAATCAAATACAGATGTTTAGTTGAAGATTTGAGGACAGTGAGGTTGACTTGAAGCTCACATGCAGGGTATCCAAGAGGAGAATCCTAAGGTCCTTGTGTGCACAACTGACTTTTCTCCTGGTGAATTACCTGCTTCCCATTCATCAGCTCTCAGCAGATGAGGCAATCTGTCTCAAAAGGGCTCCTCTTCTTTGATGTCAGTCCACAGCAAGTCGCAAGCGTACCCTGAGTGGTGTCCCAGCTCAGGGGAAGGTCGAGGACCACAGCCTGCTGCTGTACAGTTCTGGTACCTCTCAGATCAGGCCATGATCAGGAGCCCAACTCTGCACTTGAACAAAGGTGAAAGCACAGTGGTGGGCTTTGCTGAAAACACAGTGGTCTGGGAGTGCACCGCTACACCAAGCTGCAGTTCTGTTCATGCTGGGGCACAGGTCTGTTCCCCTACACCAACCTGATGGGGAGCCCAGTCAGTGACCCCAGATGTCCTCCAGTGTCCCTGTGCTTGTGCATAGGTCAGCACTACTACCAGCTGGAGGTGTTGGCACGCCTGCTGCAGGCAGACTTGTCCTCTGCTCGTTTTTGCTGGGTCTTAGATCTCATCCTTCATTCTTCAGCATTCCGGTCCCAGCTTTGCTAGTCATACCTGTGTTTTTTTCTGACACCACTACTGATGTAATGACAGCTTTACACAGTGCTACAAGCAGGGACACTGCTGCAGGCAGCCTGGCTCCCCACACCCCACCTCACCTTGTTGTTTTCCCATTGGGTTATCCTCATCCGATTATTAGACACAACTACTCCACCTTAGCCTTGATCTTTCTGTGAGCTCAGACCGAGCACAAATAGGACTTTATGCAGCCCTCACAGCCCAGAAAATGCCCTGTATCCTGGACCACATCAAAAGAAGTGCGGCTAGCAGGGTGAGGGAGGTGATCCTGCCCCTCTGTGCTGGTGGGGCCTCACCTGGAGTACTGTGTCCAGATGTGGAGTCCTCAGCGCAGGAGAGACATAGACCTGTTGGAGTGCATCCAGAGAAGGGCCATAGAAATGATCCAAGGGATGGAACACCTCACCTATGAGGACAGGCTGAGAGAGCTGGAGCTGTTCAGCCTGGAGAAGGCTCTGGGGAGACCTGAGAGTAGTAGTAGTAGTCGGGAACTGTGGGGAGTTCACTAACTAAAGGGGGGTATAATAAAGAAGCAGATGGACTCTTTAGCAGAGTCTGTTGCGATAGGACATGGAGAAATGGTTTCAAACTAAAGGAGGGAAGATTTAGATTGGATATAAGGAAGAAGCTTTTTACAGTCAGAGTGGTATGGCACTGTAACAGGCTGCCCAGAGAGCTGGTTCAATCCTTGTCCCTAGAGACATTAAAGGTCAGGCTGGGCAGGTCTCTGAGCAACCTGATCTAGCTGTAGGTGTCCCTGTTCATTGCAGGGGAGTTGGACTAGATGACCTTTAAGGGTCCCTTTCAACTCAAATAATTCTATGATTCCTTCTTGGTAGCTTTCATACCAGAGAGCCTCAGCAGAGATGCCTCTTTCCCACAGCTCTGCTATGCACTGCTACAGGCTGCCTTAAGGCCTTGGCTGCACAGGGCCATGTGCTCCAGCGGGACTTCTTGCTCACCGCCACCCCCTGGTCTGACTGACCTTCTCCAAGGACTCGCAGACCACTGTGGAGGCTCATCAGCTCATTCCCTTCCGGCTGGGAACCACCATGACTGTCAGCACAGCAGCGCATGTGAGACATTCAGCTGGATACGTAAGCATACTCTTTCTTTTTGAAAGAAGCAAAGCATTCACAGAAGGATAAAGACCACTACTATTTCTGTCATAACTAATAGCACAAAGTCATCCTCCCACTCTCCTGCTAGAGGTGAGGCAGCACATACACCAGCTGCACTCCTACCCATTACAGCGAGGGTTCCCATGCTGACTTGCTCCACTGGTGTGTAACAACACTCTTTGTGGCCCACAGCAGATTGTACACAAGTAGTGCGTGCATTTCATTTAATTATGCATTCCCAGCAGTGGTTGGTGAAAATTCTGTTATAATACAGGACTCCTTACACCTCTACATGAGAAAGGAGCCAAAATAATAAAAGAGCATCATGCCACCAATTTGTTTCAATAGCTGGAGTGCAACAAATGGACAGAGATACATTCAGTTTAAGCCATCAGAGTTTGTTGGGTTTCTGTGTTGTTTTTTTAACACAACAGTTGCTTTTACCACATGCCACGTTAGCTGTCCCAGAGAACTACTACTCTTGTTGCATTGGACAATGGTCTGAAGTTCGTTACAGACTCAGCATCGTAGAGCAGTTAGGGTTAGGCTTCTCTGTCTGTCCTAAAAGCCCCTTTCAGATACTGAAAGGTTACAATGACGTCTCCCCAGAGCCTTCTCTTCTCCAGATAGAACAACCTTGCATTCAGTTTGCCTTGTACATCATTCAAAAGCTCCTGCCACTTTGTACAGTCAACAAATGTACAGTTGGAAGAGTAGTACAGTTATAGATGGAAAGATTATCATGGTGGAAAAGAGACAATCAAACAAGAAATGCTCACCCATATCCAAGGATCAAGGCTTGCAGTGGAAAACTCCAAAAAGGAAGGATTTCCAGAAAGAGATCCTTCCCCAGTGGCAGTCAGCCCTTAAATGGGGTCTTCCGGTCACACAGGTGAATTGCCTTCACCTGTGCGCCCACAGCTGACTCAGTCCTTTCCTCAGGTGATCAATCACTGGTCCAGGCCGTGACTCAACAGTTCCCATACACACTTTCATACATCGAACCACAGAATGGTTGAGGTTGGAAGGGTCCTCCAGAGGTCATCCCGTTCAACACCCCTGGCAAAACAGGGCCAGTTGTCCAGGACCATGTCCAGACAGCTTCTGAATGTTTCCAAGTATGGAGGCTCCATAACAACAAGAAGCATGACCCACATACAAATGGGTTACACTCTGGATGTTTTCTACAACAGTTCATGTCTCTCATATCAGTTCCCTACTTCTTTCCCTGTATTACAGGATCAACTAATGTTTATTTTCAGCCATTTCTGCTTATCTTCCCAAATCAACATTTGTGGCTGTTAACAGTGTGATTTTAGTTTTGGATATGCTCAGTTTCCAAAACCAAATCTGCACCATCTGAACAATTAAGAGCACATCAGGCAATATAACTGCACTCATTAGTATTGCAAAGGTACTACTTGCATCCCACCCAATGTCTCTGACTGACCCACTGCGGGGGAACTGTAAGGTCAGGGCTTGAACTGGTGACTGAGCACCTGGTGAAGGGGTGTGGCTGCCCCAGGGAGCACAGGCAGATTGTTTGCACCTGTGCTCCCCAAGTGACCAGAAGGGGTTGTGTTGGGGACCTAAAGGCCCCTGACTGAAGAATGATCGTGGGATAGGACAAAGTATTCTGACAGTTTTAAGGGAACTGATATTTGTGGCTGTAGGTTTTGTAGAGAAAGCTGACTTTGGTAGTTCATCTTGTTGTGGTAAAGGCTTGTTTTGCAAGCAGGTGTTCCACTTGGGCTCTGTATCATGTGCCGGCCATGTGGGTACAGTACACAAGTGGAAAAAACCCTGTAGAACCTGGGGAGAATCAAAGCAGGAGAGAGGCTGTGGTGTGGGAGAGAGGAAAAGTGCACTTTGAAGCAAAAGATGCTCTGCTGGCACTGCCTGTCAAATCCACTGCCAACATGTTCCTGCTCTCTCCTCTGATGGCTTGCTGTCTCTCAAGGGTTGGTAAGTAATAGTGCACTTGCTTAGGGAGTGTCTGCTTCCCCTTATGGGGATTATCTAAAATGGATGCCTGCGTGTGTATGAGTATGTGTATGTTGAATAAAACCCATAACCCTCCCTGTTGCTCTGAGTGCATAGTTTGCTTGCCTCTACTCCTGAGACATCCTGCCTCTCAGGTCCAAACGTACCCTAAAACATAATTGGTGATGAGGATGGGATCTGACTGCTGAGATGCCGGGGGTAGGCACTGACAGGTTTGGTTCTTGTTGTTTTGGGTTTTTTTTTTTTTTTTTTTTTTTTTTTGTTGTTGTTGTTGTTGTTGTTGTTGTTTTTCTTTTTCCTTCTCCCTTTCTTTCTTTTCCTCCTTTAAGACAGGGACTAGGTTGTGGAAAGGGTTTGCCCCAGGACTGTACTCTCATAGGGTTGGGTGCCTTTAAAGAGTCTCTTATTGATGTGGCAAATCTGCAGCTTGTGTTAAGTTTGTATGTTTGTTAATTTTTACTTTTGTGGCTGCAGCAGTGTGTGTGTGTTATGGTGCATGAAAGCAATTCACACATTTCAGACATGGAGCAGCTGGTTGAGGAAACTGTGGAGGGAACCTGTTGAAAACAGTAGTAAGTGATGGACTGGAGAAGTGTTTGAAATTGTGGGAAACTGGGATCTGTGGAAAATAACAACAAGTGAAGCTCCCATCTTGCTGGGGGATATTGGTTATGGCTCTCCCTGAAGGAATTCGGTGTGCAACTGTGCCTTGAGGGAGCTGGCAGACTCTGTTACCTAGCAATTTGAGGAGGGCCTGAATGCCCACTGCCGTTAAGGGGGAAGAGATATGTTGAACAAACTACAGGCCTAAATCACATCTAGTAAAAGACAAATCCCCAGTATGTATTCCAGAAAATGACACTGTGAAGACTCAAGTTGTTATGTTACAGAAGTCATCCCTCCTGACTAGACAACGACAGAAGAGGTGAAAAATGCAGTGGTACCTGGGTCAGGGCATCAGGGACACCTCGATGATGGAGATAAGCGGAACCACCAACAATAAATCTCCAGCTGAAGCTGGGAGCAAAACCGGTAAGATGGAATAATATCTTTTGGGACTCGAGGGCCTGGAACCCTTGATTAGGAATTTTTAGCCTGCTTAACTGCTATATGAAGATGTAAGGGAAGAAATGGGAAACACGCTGTGGACTCCAGAATACTGAAAGTCCTTCAGAAACCTCAAACTGGCATTACTGAAAGCCCATGCTTGTGGGAATACAAGAAAAACTGTTCGGAGCAGCAGCTGTGGAGCAAGATAAACAGCATGAGAACCAAGGACACCTCTGGAAGAAAAAGGAATGGCTCACGGCTCTGATTGGATAAGCGTCCGCATGCACGGTTATAGAGCGTTTGTAGAGTGCTCTGTTGACATGTAAAGGTAGATGAGAAAGTTGTACGGGCAGATGGGAAAGCTAAAAAATAAGAAAACTTGTGAAGGTATATAAGTGATGTGAGAACATGTAATAAACGATTTGGATTGTTCACATCTGAGTCTGTGCATCAGACGTTGCAAATGGCTCCCAGCATGGGGCAGATCTTTGGCTAGAACTCAAGAACAAAAAGAAAGTTTATGGTCTCTGGAAGAGTGGGCAAGCTACTTATGATGATTACAGGTACGTAGTGAAGTTGTGCAGGGAGAAAATTAGAAAAGCCAAAGCCCAGCTAGAACTGAACTTGGCCGCCAAGGTAAAGGACAACAATAAGTATTTCTATAAATACATCAACAGCAAGAGGAGGACTAGGGAGAATCTCCATCCCTTGTTGGACGTTGAGGGCAACTTGATGATCAAGGATCAGGATAAGGCTGAGTTGCTTAATGCCTTCTTTGCCTCAGTCTTTAAGAGTAAGACTTGTTACTCCCTGGGAACACAGTCCCCTGTGCTGGCAGATAGGGATGGGGAACAGAATAAGCCCTGCATGATCCACAATGAGATGGTTTTGGACTTGCTCCGAAATCTGGATGCTCACAAGTCCATGGGGCCGGATGGATTGCACCCTAGGGTGCTGAGGGAGTTGGCGGACGTGGTTGCCAACCGCTCTCCATCATTCTTTGGCAGTCCTGGCTAACTGGGGATGTCCCGGTGGACTGGAGGCTGGCAAATGTGATGCCCATCTTCAAAAAGGGACGGAAAGATGATCCTGGTAGCTACAGACCTATCAGTCTCACCTTGGTGCCCGGGAAGGTTATGGAACAGATAATCTCGGGAGCCATCATGGATCAGTTAAAGGTCAACCAGGGGATCAGGCCCAGTCAGCATGGGTTTATGAATGGTAGATCCTGTCTGACAAACCTGATTTCATTCTATGACAAGGTGACCCGCTTAGTGGATGAAGGTAAGGCTGTTAATGTGGTCTACCCGGACTTTGGTAAAGCCTTTGACACTGTCCCCCACAGCATTCTCGTGGAGAAGCTGGCTGCCCACAGTTTGGATGGGTGTATGCTCTGCTGGGTGAAACACTGGCTGGATGGCCAGGCCCAAAGAGTTGTGGTCAGTGGAGTTAAATCCAGTTGGTGGCCGGTCATGAGCGGTGTCCCCCAGGGCTCGGTACTGGGGCTGCTTCTATTTAACATCTTTATTAACGATCTTGATGAGGGGATTGAGTGAACCCTCAGTAAGTTTGCAGACAACACCAAGTTGGGAGGGAGTGTTGACCTGCCTGAGGGGAGGAAGGAACTACAGAGGGACCTGGATAGACTGCATCAATGGGCCAAGGCAAACTGCATGAGTTTCAATAGGGCCAAGTGTTGGGTCCTGCATTTTGGCCACAACAACCCCAGGCAACCCTACAGGCTTGGGGAGGAGTGGCTGGAAAGCTGCCTATGGAAAGGGACCTTGGTGTACTGATGGACGGTTGGCTGAATATGAGTCAGCAGTGTGCCCAGGTGGCCAAGAAGGCCAATGGTGTTCTGGCTTGTATCAGGAATGGTGTGGTGAGCAGGACTAGGGAAGTCATCCTGCCCCTGTACTTGGCATTGGTGAGGCCTCACCTTGAGTACTGTCTTCAGTTTTGGGCACCTCAGTACCTCAGAAAGGACACGGAGGTGCTGGAGCAGGTCCAAAGAAGGGCAACAAGGCTTGTGAAGGGCTTGGAGAATATGCCCTATGAAGAGAGACTGAAGGAACTGGGGATGTTCAGTCTGAGGAAAGGGAGGCTGAGGGGAGACCTTATTGTTCTCTTCCAATATCTGAAAGGTGCTTACACAAGAGCAGGGTTGGTCTCTTCTCACAGGTGACAGGACAAGGGGAAATGGCTTCAAGTTGTGCCAGGGTAAGTTTAGGCTGGATATCAGGAAACACTTCTTTACAGAAAGGGCTGTTAAGCACTGGAATAGGCTCCCCAGGGAGGTGGTTGAGTCACCATCCCTGGATGTGTTTAAAAACCGTTTGGATGTGATGCTCAAGGACATGATTTAGCGGAGGGTTGTTAGAGTTAGGGTAGTATGGTTAGGTTGTGGTTTGACTCGATGATCTTTAATGTCTTTTCCAACCTGAGCGATTCTATGATTCTATGAAATCAAGCCGAGGCTGAGCGAGCCCAGTCCGGCAGTGCCACCCAACTGAACTACGGAGAGATCGTTTGGTGCGTGCCCACATCCTTCTGCCGGACAGAAGGAGAGCAGTCTGGAACTATGGGGAGTTCACTAACGAAGGAGCAACAAGTAAATCTTGAAGTATTAAGATTAGTTTTAAAGTTTCAGAATCAGTGTGTATCTACTTCAGCATTAGCTATTTTTCTTAAATGGATAAGCAAAAATGTCCCTGAATTTCCAAGAACTGGGTTCTGTCTTGATGAAGAGCTCTGGGACAAAATTGGCACAAAACTCTGGGAGGAAACTGTCTTTAGCTCTGGGGGCAGCACTAGTCTATATATATATTCTTTTTCTGTTCTTTTTCCCCGCTACAGGTTTTATGCTCCTGGAAACAATGTTTGGGTAACCCTGGCTCCACTGATGGAGACCAACACTCCTGCACTCCAGAACTTCCCAGGCTTGCCCAGCCTGATGAACAAGGACACTGAGGATGCATTCCTGCCATACATCGAGGAGACTCCAGTTCTGGCTCCTCTGGAACTCTGGATCCTGGGGATACTTTATGCTGGCTGCTGTCAGACCATACCAAATCCATCCATAGCCACTTGAATGAATTACAAGACCTTGCTGCTCAGCTGTGGGAGCCCTTGTGATAGAATCCTTTTTCAGATGGGGACTGCTGATAAAGATGATACTGATAGGTTGTATCTTGGGCCTGACATCCTGTCTCTCAGATCCAAATGTACCCTGAAACGGGGTGGACACAGGGTGCAGCCACCCTGGGCTCATGTAAGGGCCAGCCACTGAAGGGAGAGCATCTCTTGAACCTAGGCTGCTTCCTGAGAAGGAGTGCTGCATAGCCAGAGATCCCCTTCACCAGTTGGGTGAGTTCATCTCTTTCTGTATATGACTATTTGCCTACCTGCAAATATTTTGCCTGGTATCACCATGAACCTGTCAGAAGCAATTTTGTTTCTCTGTGAGTGGAACGTTTGGCATAGTCAGCAGGATACCAGGGAAAGCATCCAGAATTTAAAGACAGAAATGGCACTCTTGAAGAATATTCCACAATGGTTTGGATGGGGGAAATCTAACTCCCTTGAAAAGGAATAACCTGGACACATCCAGGGATGCGACAAGGAAGGCTAAAGTCCACCTGGAGATGAACTTGGCAAAGGAGATAAAGGGTAATAAGAAGGGTTTTTTAAGTATGCCAACAGTAAAAGGAAGACTAGGGATAATGTGGGTCCCCTGCTGAACAACAGGGGCTGCACCTCTCTCAGACCTCATTTAAGGGCTGACTGCCACTGCAGAAGGATCTCTTTCTGGAGGTCCCTCCCCTGTGGAGTTTCCTCTGCAATCCTAGCTCCTTGGAGATGGGTGAGCAAGCTCTTCCCTTCCTTTGTAACATCCTTCCGTTGCACCAGTCCCCCTGTCATTATATTTGGTGAGCCAGCCAAGCCAAAATATTAAAATGACCTTCTTATGGAATATCTTTAAGTGGGTCAAGAGGGAGAACATCACTGCCCCGGACAAAACTTGACAAGGACATATCCAAGGACTTCTGGGATCATCTTGAATCATAGTATGAACTAATAAGCTAGCTTCTGCCCACAGAGCACACCAGGTGAGTAGCTGTTGTCACTGCCCACTGAAAACAGGGAGGGGAAGTCAGGGTGTGAGCATAGCCCACATTGCCAATAAGGTGCTGCAGCTGTGGGTGTGGGAGGTGTCAAATGGCAGGGTGTGTAAGTGTAGTTCCTGTCTGCTCAGGAGACAGGCTCTCATCTTGGCAGTCTCTGAGACCACAGGCTTAAACATGGTCTCCACAAGACAGCGGGCTTACTCCAATGAGACCGTGGCTAACAAAACAGAGGGCCTGCCCAGAAATGTGGCTGTTAGGTCTTCGGCTGCAGGGAGTGCCTGAGCCTGCTGCTGCCTAGGGAAGGTGGCAGGGATTCCACCTGTGTGAGGTGTGAGCAAGTGGATGAGCTGCTCAGCCTGGTGATGGAGTTCAAGGAGGAGGTGGAAAGGCTAAGGACCATCAGGGAGCGTGAGCAGGAGATTGACTGGTGGAGTGACTCACTGGCGTGCTGGAGGGAAGGGTGCCAGGGAGATACCCCCAGAAGAGTGGTTGACCCCCTGCCCTGTCACAGTTGGACAGACCTGACAGAGGAGGAGGGTTGGAAGAGAGTCCAGGCTCAGTGTCATGGGTGCACCCCCTGCCTGCCTACCCCACTCCCCCAGGTCCCTCTAAGCAACAGGTCTGAGACACTGGAAATTGAAGGGCAGGTGAGTGAGGAGATGATGGAGGATTTGCCTAGGAGAGTGCCTAGGGCGAGGTGGGCACCCCCGTGCTTTGAGACTGCTTCTGTCAAGAAAGACAGGAGGGTAATTGTGGTGGGCAATTCCCTTCTCAGGGGAACGGAGGGCCCCATTTGCAGACCTGACCCATCAGGAAGTGTGCTGCCTCCCTGGGGCCCATTCAAGGACATGACCAAATAACTCCTGGGTCTGGTTCGCTCCTCTGATTGCTACCCGCTATTGATAGTTCAGGTAGGCAGTGATGAAATTGCTCAGGGAAGCCTACAAGCTATCAAAAAGGATTTCATGGGTTTAGGGCGGATGGTTGAAGGAGTGGGTGTGCAAGTGGTGTTTTCTTCTCTCCCTCCTGGGGTGGTGAGGGATACGGAGAAGTGTCGGAAAATGCAGGCTTTGAATAAATGGCAGAAAGGTTGGTGCTGCCACAGGAACTTTAGGTTCTTTGACAATGGGGTGGTTTATTTGGCGCCTGGCCTGATGGCTGAGGACAGGTCTTGCCTGTCTCCAAGGGGAAAGTGGATCCTAGCCCAGGAGCTGGCAGGGCTCATTGAGAGAGCTTTAAGCTGGGTATGAAGGGGGACAGGAATAAAATGACGCTCGCTAGGGTGGAGAGAGTAGTTCAGAAATTTCAACTAGATTTGATGGGGGAAGCGGGTGGAGGTCAGTGGGAAGAGAAGGGCTTGGGGGATGTTGCCATCGTAGGAGATGGTGGGGAAAAGCCTCTGAACTGTCCTGTAGGATCTTCTAGGAACTCCTCAGAAGAGGTAAGGTTGCTG